>JBBMOC010000016.1:6404187-6454045 GCA_037975185.1 Centropyge bicolor | reverse complement strand
CCACCCCCCACCCCCCCACTCTCTCTCCCTCTCTCTGTGTTGGTTGAGGCAGAGCTGTTCCACTGCTGGGTGCGGCACTGCAGAAGCCCTTCAGGGAGTACTTGGAGGCCCAGAAGGCCAAGCTGCACCATCACGCTGGAGAGGGGATCCCAACTGTAAGTACAGGGGCCTCAGCCCCCCGGCTCACAGCCTCTATTCATTCACGTGCGCGCGCCGAGAAAAGAATGCGGCCCCCTTACTTTTGCCTCTTTCACTCCTTCTCCCTCCACTTTTTTTTGTCCCTTTCTTCTCTTTATCTAAGCCTTCTTTTATATCTCTGACCCATTTTCCCTCATGAGCACAGTTTGCTCTGTTTTCACCCTCTCTTCACCTGCACCATTTGCTCTCAGTTCAAAATTTTAATCAATCTGATTTTCAAAACCTAATTTGATGTTTATGAGAGAAATGTTGATGTTGTAGATTTTACTCTAACCTGTAGTGATACAGTAGATTACAGAGGCTTGTTTAGGGCCAGAATGACAGAGTGGGTTAGCTGCACTGGGCGGGCTGGAGGGAAGGGAGGAGAAAGGGGAGGAGGAGAGGGGCCAGTGTGGGGTCTGGCTCCACTCGCTGTATTGAACTGTACTACTGTAGCGCGGGGCGTGCTGACTCATGCTCCATCTTACCAATTGGGAGTGTGTGTGTGTGAGTGTGGTCACTCCCCTATGTGTCACACACACACTTGCACTCGGTGCCCCGCCTGAACCCAGCACTGACTGTAGACCGGGGCGGGGGCCCCCCCCTTCGCCAGTGACAATCCATCAAAACCCCCCTGTCTAGAACAAAAAGAGCCAGTTGTAGCTTTAGCCTGTTTCTCTTTCAAAGCTTTTTTTCCCCCCTCCTCTCTATTTTTCACTCCCTCTTTCTCTCTCTCGCTCTAAGTGATTCATTGAAAACGATTTTTCTTTTTTTATGTGCTTACTAGGAAGGAGGAGGAAAAAAGGATAGACTGAGTTGCACAAGGACAGATTAAGGCATTTCTAGAACAATGTTCCTTTTTTCTTGTAACTTGAGCCTCCTGCAGTTACAGGAGAGAAGCGAGGCAATTTAACTTGGTGGAGGCAGGCTGCAGGCTGGGGTCAGTGGGGGCGTTAGGAGGGAGGACGGTGGGGGCTGCCGCGTGTTTTATTACCCCTGATCTCTATCTGTCCTGCACATGGAGCTGGATCCCCACCTAGCCTACAGCATCAGGAGCAGAGGGGAGAGCAGGGTGTGTGTGTGTGTGGTGGTGGTGGGGGGGTAGCCCTCAGCTTACTGACCGAGCTCCTCTTCTCTCTCTCTCTCTCTCTCCGCTCTCTCTGTGGTTCCTGGCAGGAGGAGAACTGGCTGTCGTGGCTCTTTGAGAAGGTTGTGGTCATCATGGTATGCTTCTTTGTCTGCTCCATTGTCAACTCCATGGCCCAGAGCTACGCCAAGCGCAAGCAGCAGGAGAAGCACTCGGAGGGCAAGACGGAGTGAAGGCCAGCCAGCGATCACGGCGAACCATCAACTTCCACAGAGCTCCCACCACTCCTTTCCTCACTTCTCGCTCTCGCTCTCCTGGCTGATGCCCCACTATTATCTGAAGCACAATATCAGCTTCCATCTGGTTTCTCTCTTGTTATTCTAGCAACTTGTTTATGTTGAACTCGGGACTTTCATTCACTTGCTTTTGAAGGCTCTTGCATTTGCTAGTTGATTTCCACAATTGTTCTCTGTAAAGGTAGGTGCTTGTTCGGGGTGTGCGTGTGAGTGAGCTGTTGCATCGTGAAGTTGTCCATGTTGGTGCTTTTAGCGGCTCTTGAGCACGTGAGAAGAAGCTGCCGGCAATAATTCTTCCTCAGTGAGGCCTTAAGCTGCACTGCTTGTTCCAATAGAACCACCTTTAGGTCTTACATGTCCATAGAGTCACTTTGAATAAGCTAGGATTATTGCTTTTGATCAAGTGGTGCGTGTTTTGTAAAACCAGCAGAAAGTGATTTCTTCCATCATCTATTTATTTATTATCTATATTTACAGGTTCATGAATAAGACATTGTGTATTTATTGCTGTACTGTAGAGTTGCTGTGTAGGATTGGCTGTTAGATAAGACACATAAATGGTCTGTAAATAACTGTGCCATCTCATTTCGACATATCGTAGAAGTCAGTCGTGGTAGATGTTAATGAATGTCTCATGCTGTTCGTGGTGCTGTAGGTGACCGACTGCTTTTGTGTGTGCAGCAGAGCCCATCTTGGTACTTTTGGATGAGAAATGATAAATCGGCCATGAATTACCCTGCTGGTCCCTTTGTCTGCCCTTATTGTTCTGCTTCCAGGAAGAGAGCACATGAGTCAGCCCGGGGGCTACTTTACCAGATGCAGCCATATATATTGAATCAGATCTACGACTGTGCGCGCGCGTGCCTGTGTGTGAGACGGAGAGAGTGAGACGGAGATAGTAGTTTGCGTGGCTGCCACATTTGTTGCTCTCCCTTTTATCTTTTATGGATTAAAGCAGATTGTGCTCCTCTAATAGACTAGGAGCCTGCCTGGGAGTCTTAGTACAACAGATAGGAGCTGTTGTCTGTGTCATGGTAAGTGTTTTCTTTGTCTTCACTTGTCCGTGGATCTTTTTTTTTTTTTTATCCTATCCTTTTTACCCCAGATGAGGACAGCAAGCTCGTGCTCGACATTATACGAGCAGCTCCTTAAACCGATTTTTTTTCTTCTCCTGCTCACTGGATAACGTCAGCCGGCTCTCGATATGTGCCGTACCTTCTTTTTTTTCCTCATAATTGCCAGTGAAATGTGCTATTTTCTTCTCCCTCTCTGTACCGCTGCTGTGCTACGCTGGACTGAGCACAGTGGGCGCTAGAGCAGGCACAAGCAGGAGGGAGAGAGAGAGAGAGAGAAAAAAAACCCTCAAGCGCACAGTGAAAAGCGTCTGTGCCGTTACCTCAGCTGAACCTTCGAATGAACTCGTTGCACTGCCCCAGTCGCGGAGCCAGGAGACGAATCACTCGAGTAGATTCAAAACAGAGGGGTACTGTTGAGCGCGCTGAACCCTGCGCTCTGCACCAGCTCTAGTCAGAACATTCACCTCTCCTCTTTTCTCCTGTCATGGTAAGTCGGATTAGGATTCTTTTTTTTTTTTTTTCCTTTTTTCTTTTTTTTTTTTTCATTGTTGTCATGTCTGTACATGCGTACATCTCAGGCATGTCCGTCACTCTCTCGGCCTGTCAGATAGCTTATCAGACTGGTGTTGGCTGTTAAGATTGCAAGGCGACAACAGTCTGTAGGCTGTCTGACATTTCGGGCTCTTTCATCTGACCAGCATCCTGTTTTGTCCTCCTTCTGTTATTGTCATTGTCTCAGTTTGAGCATCAGTTCCCATTTAGAGGTGTGTGCTGCGATGTCACTTCTCTTTATCCCAACCGCTTGTGAAACGTCAGAGACATGGGTCTATTGTTTATTTCCTCCATGCTGACGTCTGTGAGGGTTTTTATGTGGTTCTATGTGGGGAACTGTGTTTTCGCATGTTTGCAAATGCAGATGTAGTGATGTCAATAGTGTACTTCTGTATATGTACGTATGTGTGAGTGTGTGTGTGTGTGTGTGTGATTTGGCTCTGTGATCTTGAATTTCCAGAGAATCCAGACAGTACACACCTTATTGCAACACATCACATTGTGACACCCAGTCCTAGGTATGGTACACACAGTGCTCACCCAGCTCTCCCCTTCCCTTTTACACTTCCCTCTTCTTTTTTACTCAGTACTTTCTTCTCTTGCTCAATACGCACTTTTTTTGCAGGAGGCTGCATTTTATTGGAACAACTCTCTTGAGGGGGTGTTTTTCTAAGGGCCACAAATTGGTAATTATACAAAGCTGAAAATCATTGCTTGACCAGTGGATACTGTTGCCGCAAAGCCTCAGTTTTATTTTAGATCCTTTTTTTTTGTATAACAGAGCAAAAGGGGTAAAACTTTTTCCTGGTCATAAAAGCAAAATCATTGGATAACACTGGAATGGGTTGCTGGCTTCGAGAGTGTTTTTCTTGGCAGTTTCAGGATGTCCTGTTCCATAAGGGAGCCCCCTTTTGGCATGCGTGTCTGACTGTGTGTGTGCATGTTTGTCTAGAAATTCTGTTTATATTTCTGTGTGTAAGTGTCTGTATTTCTTGTCTAATAGAAGGCTGTACCTGGGTTATTTTAAATGTGTATGCACTGTTTTTTTTTCATCTGCTTTGGCTATAAATAAAGTCTGCTGAAAAGAGGATTGGTGTTCTGTTCATTATGTGATAAGTCTTGACCACACTAGGCCAGTGTTGACCCTCAGGCCTCCAAAGAATCTCACATGTCAGCCGAGAAAGGGGGACAAAGAGGATACTGAGTCCATCACAACTCCGATTTCCCCGTCTAATGTTTCACATCCAAACACTTATCACATTACTGATTTGCTCTCTCCACACTGACATCATCTCCATTTCAGATTCCAAGTTAAGCTTTTGCTATGAGTTGTGATCTATAGCTGCACTTCTGCTCCTGTCACTGCACTTAAATTCAACACTTACCAAAAAATAGAATTTGTACTTGTAGTACTAAACACTGATAATGTTTAATACAAAATTATTGAATGTAAAATTATTCTACCAGTTGAAAAAAAAACTTCTAATACAAAATGTTTGCTATGATCTACATTAACCTCTTTAAAATTCTCTCTAAAAAACATTTACAAAAATCCATACACAAATCAGATACATTAATGTATCATGTATTATACACTATATACAGTAGTTAAGAAAAATTTTATGATGCTATAATTCAAGTATTTTTGATCTCAGATCAGTTCTCAGTGGTTGAAAGTGAAAAAAGAAAACAGGAACCTGACATTGGTTCCGTGTGATCTTGCGTCCTGAGGTCAGATGTCTGACCTGCGCTGAGAGACCCCTGTTGAGAAAAGTCCTGTTCCCAGAGCAGCCACACCCTGAGCACCACGAAGATGACTATTTCTACCCACCTCACCCCACCCCACCCTACCCCGGGGCTCTGGCTGAAAACCCAACATGCAAATCCTGCCTGTCCAAACAGGCTGGGGGACTGACATTCAAATAATGACACTGCTTTTGTCCTTCCTCTCTTTCTCTCTCTGATCTCTCCATATGCTGTACATATACTACAGTTGAATCCGGTGGCGCTGGTTTAATTTCTGGCACAGTGATCCTCCCACCCCCTAGACCTCCCCCCCCTCACACACACACACACACACACACACCACCTCCCTCACTGTCTCTCACTCTCCAGTTTTTTCCCCTCCCTGTCAGCAGGCTAACCACCGAGGGATGCTGAAATATCACTGACTTCATCCACCACCCACCCACCCACCCACAAGCCCACTCTGCATTTGGTTATCCACTTAGTTCCTTTCACGCTCTGTCTCATTAAATTATGCTGACCATGTGGATTTTTTTTTCTTCCCCCTTTTTTTTAAATTCAAAATCACATTAAGGTCCTTTGTTTTTGTAAGAAGCAGTCAGGGGGTCACATCGGACCACAGTGGAGTGAGCAGGCAAACCCAATGGTACAGAGAAAGATGCTTACCAAAGGAAAGTTACAATTTATGGGTATGTCACCCAGAATTACCCACTGTTTTATTTGCAGAACGGACCGTTTTTAGAACAAGAGGAGATACAGTATCAAACTGTTGTAAGCTGTATTTTCATTTTTAGGAGGGATATTATTGAAAACAATTTCCTAAGCTCAAGATTAGAACAGTGCATCATAATTGAAATAAGGAAATACTGAGCAATGTTTGACTTGACAACTGGAAAACATTTACATTTTATCCATTAAAAAGAAAAAAAAATGGAAGTCCCCCTCCACTTAAAAAAGTATTTTGCTTGTTGTCACTTTATTTGGATGGTTGCGCTTCAGTGTGCACAGTTGTATTTGCTCAGATTCACTTTCATCCGCTGAAGGGAAGAAGGAAAATTTCTTTGTGTTCACCTTAAATCGGAGTTCAACACATGTTTTATGACAACATTAGTTTGGAAGCCAGTCACGGTCCAATATTCAAGTACGAGTTGAATCAAGGACAACTGGACTATTCAGGATGTAACAATTGTGATGTGGAAACCTGGAGTCTTCAGTGCACATGCAGTATGGTATGGGGCTTTTCAGTGAAGTAAAAGACAGCTTGTGTCCAACATTTAAATAAAAGATATTTTCAAATTCATAGATTATGGATTTGTCTGTAAGAAAGAAAAGAGTAGATTCAATTAAATTCAAATCACTTTACAGGAAAAAAAAATAAACTAAAAATGTGCAAAAAATTGAAAACACACACATATTTCTACATTTATATTTGATTTATTTATAGGAAACTTTTCTAAATAGTTACAAAGTGCTTAATAGTAAAACAATGAAAATGCTGAAATAATCTCATTACTAGAAGAATTTAAAAGTATAACACAAAATACAAAAACAATAAGGAGCATACAAAACCAAAACAGGACAAAAGCATGAATATCAGAACACATTACATGTATAGTGTAACTTACATCTGTGAGCTTTATGTGTCTGGATCTGTCTTTCTCTGTCATACACACGTTTATATGTGAGCACACACACACTCACACACACCCTGTGGTTAGTGCAAAGCCCCAGCTCCAAAAGCCTTTGTTTCCTTTATTGTGGCTTTGGCATCCCAAGATCAAACAAGCTTATCAGTGCTTCAGATTCTTGATAATTCACTCCATCTGAGAGGAGAGATATTATTGGTCTCCTTTGAATTAGATCACTAGGTCGATTCGGAAGGGTCGGCTGTCTAACTTATCAACGGACATTTGGCTGGCCTCTGTTGTTGTATGATTTACAATTGTTTTAATACATTCAAACACTTACTGTCTCATGATGTGCCGTCTCTCTGATTGAATTGGACGGCAACAGACACGTCTCCCTGCCCCGTGTTAAACTAAATTATGTGTGGGTATTTTAACAGAGCATAGTCAGGCAGGAGCATCTGCTGTTCCTGCCCACACAGTGCCAACATGGCAGACGGCCTAATGGCTGGTGCCAGGTGGCAACACCAGGGCACTGTGACGAAACACACACATCCGCGCTGTAGCTCCTCAGCCTGACTTTTTCTCAAGGAGTTCACGCTCCGATCCAAGTCAGGTTGTGTGTGTTTGTACTTTCCGAGACAGTTAAATGAATCTCCAAGATAAATGAGTTTGTAGTTGTCTTTTAAGCTTCATCCAGTTTTTGTTAGTTTTGTGTGGCGAGCTTTCAGAGGAGACTTAACTTTTTGACTACCGCTGTTTGGATCTGCACTATATTCACAAATAAGCTGTAATCTTTTTCTCTTCATGTGTCATAACAAGACAGGGTAGGAGTCTTAGGCCCCTGCATTATGGCTCGTCATGCTTCTTCATCTCTCCTACCTTTTACAGTATGTCCCAGGAGGTCTGCCAAAGAAACTGCGTCATTCAGGTGTGTCATAAATACACTGGGGACGTGACTGCCGTAGTAAGACTAGAAAACACAATGCAGCAGCAGCGTGCCTGTAGAAATGCACCTAATACTCCGACACACACAGTCAGAAACAAACCCTCTTTGATGTGAGAAGACGTCACTGAGTCAACCTTTGGAATGCCTGAAATCTGACAGTATGGACTCTCCTCCGCAAGAGATTTTATCCCGGGGCGCTGAGTGCAGCTTAAGCACAGCTTTACATGTCAACGCAGGTTTCTGTGTCACGACATGATGCCATCTCTGAAATATTACTCAGGAATGTCTCACACTACCTTCCAAGCATACCAATGCTGGGAATGTTCCACTGTAGATGTGAATTAGGCAACACTAGAATGAACCTGAAAAACCAATATGATGCCACTAGATGCATGTTTGGATAAAGGTATGTTTTGTAGAACAGAACCACAAATGTCGTCCTGGTGGTGGCGCTAGAGGAAGTCAGGGGATCAACCTGAAATTTTTATGGCGCTAGCATGGCTTAGAAAAACAAGATTAAAATTTTATAGCCATGCTAGCAGGCCTAAAAGGCTGTGGTGTCCACTACACAGCAGAAAAATGCTGAACGGGTGAAAAATGAAGAGACAGTTTTGCTGTTCTTAGTGTTGATCCCTTCCACTAGCTGGAGAAAAGGTTTGGCCTGAGGATGATCAGATGACAAAAAAAACAACATTTTATTAGCTAAATCAAAATGGTTTATCATCTCTATTATGACCATGCATATCTTTCACCAGCCTGAACTGAACTTTGTTAGATTTATGTGTATGCTATCATTTGTTAGCATGCACAGATAGCACTTGAAAGCATGTTTAAGTTTGATATTTTGTGACATATATGCCTGTTTGAGTTAGATAAGAAGATTGATAACACTCTTATTTCGGTAAGCTAATTATGTTGCTAGGCTGAGCTGGGAGTAGATTAGCTTAGCTTAGCATAAAGACCTGAAGCAGGGGGAAGCACTGGCCTGACACTGTCCAACAGTCTGAAGCACTTCCACTAACACCTGTAACGCTCACTCACTCACTGCGTCATCTCATTTGTTTAACCTGATAACGAAGAGAACAAGTTGTGGTATTTCTTGGCACTCAGCTCTGAGAACATTGACTTCCTGGAGCCTCGTCACCATGCTGCAACCTCACAGTGTGTGTGGTTGCACACATTTCACTTTGTCCCTCCCCATACTGAGTACTGCTGAATCCTGCTTTCCCCAAATTCAAGATTCATGAAACTTACTTTAATCATTTTTATGTAAGTTTGTTTAACTGTAGACCAGGGATTGCTAAGGCACGAAAAACTGACTCGGTGGCCCACCATGACTTGCATGAATGCAACCAATGGAGGAAACACACAATTTTAATAATGACATTAACAAATAAACTGTATTTAATGTGGATCAGTGATGTCATGGCTGGTGATCGCACCGCTCAGCAAGGTCAGTATCGACCCTGCTGTATCGGACTGGTGCCTTCCCAATTGTCTAAAAAGTAATGAAAAGGAACATCTTCTTCGATTTGATATTTTGACTATCATCAAAATATAGACAGAAAGCTACACGACAGCGTCCTCTACGTCTATATATCGGCATCAAAAACATGACATTACTATTACAAAGTCAAGCTCTCAGCTTTTATGGATTGCATTGCAATCAGAGCTAATTTTAGTCTTGTCCACATACTCTGCATGAGGCCTGTTTACCACATGCAGTGTGGTTGTATGCAGCATGCCCATCAACGTGCTGCAAACAACCACAAAGAGCAAACAAAACCAGACACACCATGCCAGACTACACAACAAACACACTGTGCTCCCAGCTCATCTGGACTGGCTTTCCTGCAGTGATATTCCACCAAAGGGTTTTTACGGCTTTAACAACCTCACCTCGAGCCCCCCCAAAATGCTTCAGACTCCTGCTTTTATGTTACATCTGGTGATTGCGAGCAACAGTTGAGCAGCAGCTATGATAATCATCATCTCTGTCCTTCAGTTCTACATCCATTGCAGTGGTGCACAGAGGCAACATCCTTTCAGTAGAAGAAGACCATCTCTCAGAGGAGGGGGTCTGGATTAGTCCCACACACTCACAGGACTTCACAAATATCTTTCATGGAGGCCTAAATGATCAAAGTATGTTCATGTTCATTCATTTCTGCAAGAAAACACAAACACAAACGGGCTTTTCAGAAAATGCACAAAATTTTGATTTAAGTATATTTATTCGAATCATCTTATCATTTTTTTTTGTCAGAAATGGGCTTCCACAATAACATCTATTATCAGCGCCATTCGCAATCACAAATCGCCTGAAACATTGAAGCGAGACACACTTTTTTCACAAGTTACGTTACGCCTGCGAGTTTCGAGTTCCAGTTGTGTGCTCGGTGTTATTTACCTCTTCTGCTCTGAGCGCAGCCTTCATGAGGCATTGTGTTGGTTTGGACTTTTCAAACATGGTTCACCATTTATGTAATTGTTCCAACACACATCTAAGCCAAAACCCAGCACAGATGACCTGAGGTATATATAATGGTTGTGAGACTAGTGTTCATTTGCATAAAGTAAACATAATGTGCAGCGGCTTTAGGGATTACTTTACCAGATGCTTAGATATCTGGCTTTCAAAACTCACTCTGTGGCTCATGCTCTCTTTTGGAAAACAAACTCCCTCACCTACTAAATTTCGCTGTCACCTTTTCACTAGATGTTGCTGTTGGATCTCAGCTCTGATCACATGTCTCATACATGGTGAAAATGCCAATTATAGGCTGCCGGACAGTTAGAGGCTGCCGTTTTAACAGTGTAGTAGTATTTACAACTGAGCATCATAAAGGCAGAAACGAGTTCTCAAGTTATCGGTATTTATTGTTCACATAAAAAAACATTCTGACTATGACAGAACACTCCAGAGGTCTTTGTCCTGCAGTAAACACGCGGCTTGAAAAAAACAGATCAAGCTCCTGACAGCTTTCACCCTCCATTTTAAATTAATAACCTTCCGTATTGACAAAGGGGAAACATAAGAACACAACACAGTCGGTTGATATGCAAAGTGATTTTGAATGAACACAATGCCGACCTCAAGTCATCACACGGACCCACAACAGAGCTCTGTGACTTTCTAACAGTGTCTAGTCTGTTCTTTTGTAAACATAAACAAAGCTAAACAAAACAGAGAACACACACAGAAAACATATTTTGTTACCCAGTGCAGCTGGATTTGATCACCGGGCAATCAAAGTAAAACAAACTATCAGATGGAATTGAGGCAGCGCTCAAAGTAACGGTGGCCTGCAGGGGGCCCTTCACGAGCCTACTGGGAGAGAGACCCCCTCCCCACAATGAAAGAGAGAGGACCTCGTGGTTTCATCAGTTTCATCTGTAATCATCATCACTTTTACTTAAATATGGCGGAGATCCCCCCCGCTCTCATATGTAGAGACTGTGGTGCCCTGCTGACTGCTCTCACATCAGCTGTACTGAAGGAAGATTGCATTTATTTAATATGCACTTCCAAAAGGCTTTCCTGTTTAGCCAATTATCATTATGAATAGCATGATGCTGTACCCTGAGATTCCAAAAACAAAGCACCATTTGCTGGCCTAAACAGGGGAACTCCTAAAAGCCTGCTGCTGACTTTTTTCATGATATTTGAAGTTTCTTTGTGCTGTCACAATCAATCAAATCAGCTGCTGTTATTTGACCTACCTATATGTGTGTGTCCTATCTGTACTGATTTCATTTTTGAAGTCCTCCTCCACTGAAAAATGTCTTTTGCTTATTGTCACTTCACTTGAATTTCTGAATGATATACAGTATATACAGAAACACTTGATGGTTGCTTTTTGACATTAATCTCCTGAATGGGTGAAGTTTCTGTGTGCTCACCTTAAATCTCAGTTTATCACGTGAATGTAGGATCAGGATTTTGTGACATCACAAGTTGGGAAGCCAAATGTGGTCCAGTACACAACTTACACAAGTGTGACGTGGAAACTTAAAACTTGCGGTGCACAAACAATGACAATGGACTTTTCAGTGAAGTAGGAGAGATCTAGTATTCAGCAGTTTAACTTTCAGAGCAGTAGATGAGTTTTTAACTAATAACTTAAACTTTTTTGTGGAAAAACGACATCCCCCATGAATCATTAAAACATGTCTGGGGCTGATCTTCAACAATGTTGTTAATAAAAGAGAGTTTTGTTTTGTTTTTTTACAAAATGGAAAAGAGATGAAAATGGTTCTGATATTAAGAAATTTAATTGGAATTCAAGTAATATTGAGCTTGATTAACACAAACTTTTAATATAAAATACATTTCAAAAGTGCCTCTGAAATTATGGCAATTAAAATGTTTTTGAAACATTTGCAAAGTATCTAAATATGTATGCAGCACATTTAAAATATTTTATCAGAAAATATGTAAAGCTGAGATGAAAGGCATAGTTTCTACATTTAAACATAGGACGTACATTTTCTTGCCTTTATTATTAACCCCTTTACATTTTTACTGTGCTCCAATCCTGTAGGTTATACAAGATTTCCTTTTTTAAAAAATAAGGCAAAATTAACTGCTTACAGTTAAGATCTCTTTTATTCTCCACTCTTTTCAATTTTACCTCCTTTTTTCTTTACAAAAATATTGGCTACGAAGAATATCACATTCCTGTTTGTATTTGAACATTTTGGCAAAATCTCTTAATGCTGAAAACATTATCCAACCTGATCTCAGCCATTTTGTAAGATGCAGTTTGATGTTTGTCACAAAAGGACAAAAATCGGAGCAGAGATCTTGATGAAGGAGCATGACGAGCTTTTAAATACAACAAACTCTCACTCTGTTTCTCTCTGAAAGAACCACAAACATCACCCGGAAGTGTGAGGACTACTCTCAAAAGAGTGGTCACAGTGTGGCCATTAAAATATCTTAAGATAAGAAAGATAAGTCTGTTGCAGCTCTGTCAGATCAGTTACACTTTCCAGCATCAGGAAGCAATGCTCCTCTGATGTCTCTGTGTGAGGTAAAACCCCCCAGGGCTAACTTAACAAGGACATGCACATCACTCGTCATGCATGTTACTCTGTAATGTGGTAGTTTTGTTCAATCTATATTGCTTTGTATTGCTGCACTTAATGTCTTGTATAATTACTGCCATTGATTGAAGTACAAATCTACATTTAGATCAAGTTATAAACCACTCAGAGCAGAAACACGCCTTGACTTTCTGGAATAAAATGCATCTAATTTTTATTATATATTGGCCTTTCTTCAGGATCTTAAATTGGACTAAAGTGCTTCAATAAAGTGTAGCTATGCAGGCAGATGTGAGGATGAATGAAAAAGCATGTAGCATACCTGGAAAGGGATTCCCTCTTTCCTGCTGCCACCTACTGGTAGGAAAAGGGGGCTGTAGGCAGATCCAGCAGTGAATTACAGGGATAAAATCTGATTATAACTGGGTGGAACCCATCATATCCAGAGACTTATCTTCTTATAGTCCATAGCTTTTTCATAGCAGACATTTTGGCTTGTTGTAAGAAAAACACAGGTATTACTAATAACATATGGCTCTGTTTTATTCAAGTACGTCAATAAGTCACAATAGTGAGCCAGCATGCACAGTAGCAAGGCCATGAAACTGAAGCAGCTAACTAAATGAAATCAGCCATCATTCAGTTTGTTATGTGTATTTGTGCTTTTCCAACTGTGACATGTTCTATGTGTAAAAGGCCTTTATGCACCTCTGAGCAACCTATCAATTCAACTGGTTGTTGAAAATCCTACATTTGTTCAGAAACCTCTGTTCAAACTAATGTGAATATCTTGCACATACATTTAATTCAAACAAAACTGCAATACCTGCTGCTGTTTGTGCTTTGGATATCAGTTATCACTGCTCAGTAGTCTGTCATAACTGCTCAGAAATTAACAGACAGAATGTCCTTAAGTCCAAAATTTAAAAAAAAAGTTTTATCCCAAATACAGTGATTTTTTTCATTGTATTTCCTCACACTGCTCATGACCAGCTGTTGTGACAATTGCGACACCAGATCACAGTTTAGGTCAGCTTTAAAATTCCTTGTGCCAACACTGAACTGGAGAAAATGAGTTGCTGACACTATAAGATAACAGAAGAGATAAGATATAGCTTTATTTGGAAATTTACATAGAATTAGAATTTAGTCCTGATAAATTTAGCCCTAACAAACTACCTAACACATTCTCATTTTCATTAACAATTAATCTGCCAATGATTTTGTCATGCAGCCATTCAGTCCATTTAAAATATTAGAAAATAGTAAAGTATGTCTGTTCCCAAAATCTAAAGTCACATTGTCAAATTGCATTTTGATGCACCACCAATAGTCCAAAACCAAAATGTATTCAGTTAAATAACACACATTCACATTTGAGAATGTGAAACTAGGTAATGTTTGGCATTTTTACTAAATGTGACTCAAAAGATTAACTGATGATCAAAATAGTTGGCAATTCATTTTCTGTCAATTGGGAAATGAATCTAAATAAACTAATAAAGTTCTATTATTTGCAACTGCTGTTTGTGTGTGTGTGTGAAGATTGTTTTGTCTGATTGTAAAACTGTCAGCATAAGAAAAAAAAAAACATGAGCGAGAGATAGAGGGAGCAACAAAGAAATATACAACCTAATTAAATTCCCCTGTGTTTCTGTGGTGATTTGAGAGCAGTTGGCTTTATCTACACAAATAGATTTCAACATCAAGAATAAGAGGAAACTGACCTTTTTATTCTGTGGGAACAAATTTGTAGAAGAAACAAGAGAATGTCCAACTTTTCTTCTGTAAAGTGCCCCAAAAACAACACTACATCTTTTGAAATAAACCACCAACCATAACCAATGATAATCCCATTTAGCTGATCAGATTATGACCTGGTAGAGAATGAAAATGCCTCTCTATTCTGTGGCTGAGGAGGAAGAGGAGGCATACTTATCTATCTTATCCTGTCTCTGAATAAAATAAAGTGGACCTTAAATGTTTCCTCGGATTTCTGAAAAGTGCTTGAACCACCCAGATCTCCTCTTTTATGAATGGAGGGTTTAAAGCCAAATAACCTCTTGGATCAGTGCCACTAACCAACAGCTGCAAATGACATGAAGCTCATCTGGAGGTGTGTGAAGATGAAACAAGCAGAAAATGCTGTCACACAAGAGTTTCTTTGGAGTGAGGAAAACGGGTTATTTATGTGCAGCTGGCCCAGTCCTTTAAAGATTACATTTCTTCTTCTCATTTGATTGCAAGTTGTCAGATCTTCCACTGATGTTTCTCTGTGTGTGAAGCCAGCCGGAGCGCAGTAGTGCCGGCGGCCGACACTAGAGGCTTTCCTGCTGCTCGCTCCTTGTGTTGTTTTGGTTAGCTGGATGTTAGCTTGCCCATGCTGTCTGCTGTAGCCGGCTGTAGCGGTGATGGCGCTCCCATAAAGCGGGGGAGCGGGGCTGTGTTTTCTGACTAGACGCCTGGTGAAGCGCCGTGGCCATGGCTGGGGTTTTCGACATCGATTTGGATCAACCGGATGAGAACGTCTCTGACGACGAACTCGAGGACGGGGTGAGTTAACGTCCAGGCTAACGCCGCCGCTGTTAGCCAGTTAGCTAGCTCTTAGCAGCGTAGAGGCCTGCGTTGCGAGCGGTTGCGCGTCCATTATCGGACACGTTCTCGTCCGCCCCTTTCCCGCGAAATCAGGCGGCAGCCCTTGAAACAATCACCACATCGTTTTAAAAGAAATCCACATTGCAGTTGTGAATTCAAACTGTTTGCCTAGCGCAATTTCAGCTTCGTCCCTTGCACCGGATGAGCACGCCCGCAGACGCAAATGTTGGCGACAGACAGGTTGATGTTTCCCGGCTTTAATTGACGCGACACCGCTCCAGCGCTCACAGCGTTAACCATCAGTCTTGGGTGAAGCCAAAAGCGCCACCATGTCAGCAAAATGGTTGTCGATAAAAAGTCAAACGATACTAGGAAACATCCATAAGGAAAGGCGAATAGAGAGGAAGAATAACTTTTCTACAGCGAGAGATTGTTGTCCGATAATGGAGCTATGGATGAAGCGGTCCCACTCGCTGCATCGGCATTCATGTGTTGTAGGGATGAACATTACTGTGTAACAGCTACGCAAATGCCATATGCTTTGACAACTACTTTGACAGAGTTAATAAATGGGATATAAATAAACCCACAGTAAAGCTGACCAACAACACGCTGAAATGTTTCTAATGCTAGCGGGACTTAGCTAAAAGGAGTACAATGTTTGCTAGCTTTCCCACCGCTCACACAAAGTTGGTAGTTAGCCGTTTGGCTACTTTTCATGTTTTATTAGCGCTTTATTAGCTATTAATTACAAACATGTACTTAATAGTGTCACAAAGTTAATGTTAAGGAGAAAGTGTTCAGTCAACTAGCTTTGGAACTAGTTAGCCGCAACGCTACATGATAACGTAAAGCGCATTTAATCACGTTAGGCTAAAAATATTTTGCTGGGAAATTAGCTCGTTAACACTAATAGTATAATCAGAGCAATGTGTGTATGAATAGGCTCATGTTGATGCAGAGGTCGTCTGTCCCTCCTCTTGTTTTCAGGGCCAGCTCAGTGAATACATGGACCAGTGCAGTGGCTTTGAATTGTGAGTATGAACAACACTGTAATTCACGGGGTCCCGACAGGGGCAACAAGCTCATATGCTTTATTTAAATCAATGCAAGTTAAAGATGTGTAAATATTGTTAGGGCTTTTTTTGCATCTGGCTACAGTGGAGGTACTAACCAACTTAAGCTACATAAGCAATTAGAAATGGGTGATGATCACAAGTCTACAGCCTCAGTGCTCCTTGGCATCCTTATAATAGCATCTGTATTTGTTTGCTCCACTTCTACTTTCTGGGTTTGTCTATAATTTTGTCACCCATCCACATGCATCCAGTAATGATTTACATCATTCATAATCGTAATGATTTACATCATTACTGGCAGAAATGATCAATTTGGGGCTCACCACACTAATGTGGATCTATTTGCAACAATGCACATCCATCTCCTCTCGTCAGCTGTTTATTTCCAGCAACAAAACTGTTGTAAAACCTCCAGCCTCCGTTGAACCATTACCCATTTGTCTATGTTTAGACCCAATTATTTGTCGCTGCCATAATACTGTGTCTTGTTAACGCAATGTTGATTGAATGTTATTTGTTTTCTTTATTTTCTTATTTTCTTTATTTTGTTTTGTTTTGCCAGTAACATGGATGACTGTGAGAAGTTTGAAATTTCAGAGAACAGCGTGAACAAGGGAACAGAGCAGATCAGGCCTGAATGCTTTGAGCTGCTGAAAGTTTTGGGAAAAGGTGGCTATGGAAAGGTGAGATTCTCTGCTCTGATTCTCTTGCATGAAAATGTGAAAATTCATCAAGTCCTTCACCACACATTTGGGAATTTTACTCATCCTCCATGTTCTCTTGTAAGGTTTAATTTGACTTGAAATTTGGATTTTGAAGATCTATATATGTAACCTTTATATAGTCCCTAGATACATTTGATTTAGTGTTAATAAGAATATATATATATATATATTAGACGCCCAGTTATTGAAATGTCCTGAAAAATTAGCTTTTAAATGTGTGGGAAATGCCACTTTGTCGTTTGCTTTTTTGGCTTGGGACCTGCCATCACATTGCCAGTATGTGGGGGAGGAATCTGTAATTGTCTTGAAATTCCAATGGGTGGGGACTTTTATAACAAAGTGGCTGGAAAATTTTGCATGCTAGAAATCTAAGCATTTTTTTTCACTGCTGTTTATCAACGATCTTTTCAGTCCTCAAAGATCTATTACAATGTTTTTGGCTGTGGGAAAGTAAAAATCCTACTGAAGGCTCTAAATGTAAGATCTGCATCCCAGAACCATCTCCTCCTTTACCCACATCAACATAAAACTGTAATCTACTGCAGCCCCCTGTATCTAATTGTAAAGCTATTGAGATGAGGAAATCTTGTTGTATGGTTTTATTTTGATGTTAGCATTGTGTTATTTTTGTATTACCAACCTGTAGAGCGCTGGAAAGTTTCTGACGTTCTCTTTTGTAAGCCTGACAATGAAAAGTGAACATCACAGTTATTTTGGAAACACTTTTCACTTAGCAAGCGGATGCATGACTTATTCTTTCTTGAAGTGGTTTTGTGTATGATGACTAAGAAGCCATTTTCTTCATCTTGGGAATTTCTCAGCATTGCAAAGTAATTACGTTTTTTGAAACACACTGTCATTTGTTTTGATATACTTGTGTGTTAAAGTATACATTTTGGCACAGGTTTGAAGTTTGTTGGCCTTAAAACTGAGAGCAATTTGTCTTTCAAGAATTATGCGGGATTACAGATATTCCAAACACTGACTTTGGCTCACGCAAAACCAGCACTCCTTGGTTGCAGTCAGAATAATAGAAGAATAACATTCATTTTTATAAAAGAATACAGTGACCTTTGGTAATTCATTGCTTAGTCAAATGAATACACATTAAGCACAATAGTGGCTTCTAAACTGCACGTCAGTGCATGCCCTTTCCCTTTATCCCACATCTCTTCCCTGAATGTCCCCAGCATGACAAAGTGCAATTTTTCAAGCCATAGTTAAGAAGCCAAAGAACAGTGATGTTATGTTCTCTGCAGATCTTGAAAAGTCTCCAGAAGCTCTTCAAAAACAAGCACTGGAAGATATTAAAAAGTCCCAAACGTTTTTTACAAAAGTTACTAAAATATTTTCTTTTGCCTGCCTTGCCTTCCTCTACTACTGTTAGATATAAAATGTTTCTGTATCTGGTTGCAGGCTTACATGCATTTTTAAAATAAGCTTTAAAGAAATAATCACTCTTAAATGAAAATGCCATCCATCCTTTTTCTGCAGCTTACACAGGTCCAGGTCACCATTAATTATATTGTCTTGAACATTTTTTATATACTAAGGGAAAGCACTGAAAAAAATGTGTTATAAGATTAAATGAATCTATGTCATATTGTTACTACTGGTCTTCCATCACACTTCCATATTTTGGCTGGTCTGACTGTGAAACAGGTATTAAATTGCCTTCTATGTTGTATAAAAAATGTCTTGAATTTAACCTGATGAACTCTGAACAAACCTTGTTTAAATGTCTGTGGATTTGGCTTCATATAAAAAAATGTAAATCATTACAGGTGTTTCAAGTTCGGAAGGTATCAGGTGCCGCCTCTGGGAAGATATTTGCTATGAAAGTTTTGAAGAAGGTGAGTATATCTGCCACTCTCAGGTTTGATATCATTCAGTGAGACATGTCTTACTGATGTAGAATGCAACTCAGTTATGCTCATTTTGTCCTTCAATCACACAGTAAAGGTGAGCCAAACTGCCCCCTACTGTACATACAGAAAAGTATATTGCCATGGAGGGAGGAAAGGAATCTGCGTTATCTAATTCATATGTAAGCAGTAACACAAGTAACCTACATCTATGGAGAATTAGCACCTTAATACTCAGCTGACTCCCAGCCCAATGCAGCTTAACTGTGTATAGTGTTTCACATACACTGAATGTCACTTTGTGCCATTTCTGGTGACATGCTGGTGCATTCAACTATGAAGCCAGAAGCTAAGGGCAGACAACCCAAAATAATGGCAGCAGGCCTTTCCCCCATGAAACCTCAGATCTGCTGCTTCGGTTAAGCTTGGCCTCTTCTCTGCAGCTGACACAGAGCCGGTGCTGACTTTGCCTGAAAAGCTAGCTCATGTTCCCAGAAGCTTGAGGTTTTGGTTAATGACTGTGTTTATTGGCTTAATGAGAATTGACTGTAGCTACCATCCCGGCTTCCTAATTTGTGTTCTGCCTCTGCAGCTTATGTTGAAGCTTGTACACTAGCTAATGGAGTTAAAGTTGTTACCTGAATAGTTTCACACCCCCGCACTCTGTGCTTTTCTGTCCCTTGCCAGGCCATGATTGTGCGCAATGCAAAGGACACGGCGCACACCAAAGCCGAGAGGAACATTCTGGAGGAGGTGAAGCATCCTTTCATAGTGGACCTCATATATGCCTTCCAGACAGGGGGAAAATTGTACCTTATACTGGAGTATCTGAGCGGTGAGCATAGTGATACCTAATCAAACACACAGTATAGTATAAAAGCCACATTCTCAATTGTCATAAATCATCTGCACATTTAATGACCATGACACACAGGGAATTGGATGGTCATTTATCTTTAATAAAGTGAATATGCAGGTCTCCATTTCCTCTGTGGATACATTTGATTGATACTTTTTGTATGTGGTGACTGCAGGTGGGGAGCTGTTTATGCAACTGGAAAGAGAGGGGATCTTCATGGAAGACACAGCATGGTGAGTTAGTTTGTGTGTCACTGGTAAAGTCTTAACATCTGGCCAGATACAACATCAGCCTGAGCTTTCCTCTGACTTATTTACAGTGTTTCTGGTCATCAATTGGAATTTTTCATGAGAAATGAATATACAAGTTTCTGGAAACTATTGTGTTTCAGGATGTTATGCTTAAACATGTCAAATCTTAATTTCTTTGAATGGTTTTATTCCCTTTTCCACCCACACCTCCTATGTTTGTATACATATTCTAAATCCACCCCCAGTATTTACAATATTAAACCATTTCCAAATGGTGACATTTTGGGCATCTTAACAAACAACAGGTGTTGCAAGTTGTCTCTTAGAGGTCGTTTTTGGTGACTCGTGATGGACACCAGAGTCAGGGATGCCAGATGATGTCTGAATGTCTGTGTGATTTGTTGTCTCTGGAACACTAATGCTAGCAATTAAACAAATGGTTCCAATGAGACAGAGAGCAACCATTTGTATTCTGACAGGAAATGTAAATGTAGCCTTCACATGCCAACCGCACCATGAGGACACAGGATATTCAGTAAGGAAACGAGAGAATTCTCTTATTGGGAATTCTAAGTCAGAAGCTTTCAGTTTTGTAAAAGCAGGCAGATATGTGACACTGTTTCTGCAGCAGTGTGAGGGTCACTTTGAAGAGGGACAAACACTTGCAGTACCTGCTGTTGTGTTTCATAAACACAGCCTGTAGATGAAAGTGGTGATTACATGACCCAAACTGCTGAACAAATAAGTGTGTGTAATATTCCTAGAATAACCAAAATGACTGAGAATAACACCTTTACTGCAGATCACTGAGGAGCAGTGGGTGGCATAGAACATTGGTAAATATTCATCACTGGGGAAAGAAAAAGATTAACTTGCTGTCAATAACATGGAACATGGAATGTGGAACCTGAGTGTTGCTTTTTTTCCCCCCCTGTTGACAGTTTCTACCTGGCTGAGATCTCAATGGCACTGGGTCACCTTCACCAGAAAGGCATCATCTACAGAGACCTGAAGCCTGAGAACATCATGCTCAACAACAACGGTACAGAAGCCTGAAGTGTCTCACAAAAGGCAGATTAGGACAGTTTGCACCTGGATCCATGTCATTCCCACATGTCATCTTTTGTTCCTAGATTGAATTCTTTCTCCCTGTAATCTGATCTGTGAGATACTGTTTTTTTGGAGAGTAAATTCTCTCATGTTTTTGCTCTGGCTCTGTTTCCCTCTAGGACATGTGAAGTTGACAGACTTTGGTCTATGCAAAGAGTCCATCCATGACGGAACGGTCACCCACACCTTCTGTGGCACTATTGAATACATGTATGTCACATAATCATTGTGCATATTTTGTGTATTAGTTCAGATTCCAGTTTTGAGGACACCTGCCCATTCAGTCACATTTTCTGCTCCTTACACAGTGTAATGTATATTATCTTCCCTTCTCCTTCCTCAGGGCTCCAGAGATCCTAATGAGGAGTGGACATAACCGAGCAGTTGACTGGTGGAGTTTGGGAGCTCTCATGTATGACATGCTGACAGGAGCAGTAAGTGCATAAAGAAAGTAAAACTGAGTATCACAGCACTGCAGGCATCAAAAGGCAACTTCACCCTACTTTACTACTCTACTTTTTCATAGCCTCCCTTCACCGGTGAAAACCGAAAGAAGACAATTGACAAAATCCTGAAATGCAAACTCAGCCTTCCACCTTACCTCACTCAAGAAGCCAGGGACCTCCTGAAAAAGGTGAGCTGTGAACGCCCTCCTCCTGCCTCCCTGGCTGTGATGTCTCTGCTGTAACATTTGGAGTGGCAGAAAAACTGAGTCTCCGAACTTTCTCTTTCAGCTGCTGAAACGAAACGCCTCATTGCGACTCGGGGCTGGACCAGAAGATGCCGCTGAGGTCCAGGTAAATACATCATAGGTCTGAACGATTAATTGAAATATTACCTTAACTGTAATACGGCCAAGTGCAATATTCAAACTATTCATAACTATTATTATTATTATAACTATTCAAAATGTAATGAAGGTAAACTGTGTCACAACATACCATCAAAAATGAAGCATCGAGGTGCTACAGTGATGCTTTGGCCTACAAATCATATTCTCTAGACATGAGAGAACATGCTTGTTTGGTACAGACCCCAGCAAAAAGCATATCATCATCATTATTGTAGTAATTTTAGTGAATATTAAATGCAAAATTACCATTTCACAGTATCATTTTTGTGCTTATTGTTCAGTCGTAATAGATCAGTTGAAAGTAGAGTAATAAGTGTATGTACACAGCGTATTAATATATTGATTTAGGACTAATACAATAACTAGTCAGTAGTCATGAAATATAAACAGCTGCTGTCATTGTATTTTCAAGGCCCACCCATTCTTCCGGCATATAAATTGGGATGACCTCCTTGCTCGTAAAGTAGAGCCTCCATTTAAACCTTTCCTGGTAAGTTTGTCTTTTTATGCAGCAACGTCCTCTGTGGTTAAATTTTGCAAAATGATTAACTGACCCGCTTGTTTTGGCAGCAATCGGCTGATGACGTCAGCCAGTTCGACTCTAAGTTCACCAGCCAGACTCCAGTGGACAGCCCTGACGACTCCACGCTCAGTGAAAGTGCCAATCAAGTCTTCCTGGTGGGTAACTAGTGCCTTACCTCTGAACAAACAGGGGCATTGGTGCTTTACTGTCTCAGTTTCTAGTGTATGTTTCCAGAACAAGTTACGTAGGAATAATAATCCATAATAAAACATGCAGGAATAATGCATGACACAAAGGCCATTAACAGATTATTTATCTTATAATTTGGTCATTTATGGAAGATTAAAATAGAATTCTTGTTCATATGTTTTTGACCATTACTCTCTTATTAGTTGGCCTTGCCTTTGTCAGTTTTAGAGTAAATGTAACTTCGCAAATGTAATAAGCAGAAGTCACTGCCTAGTCACACCTAGGAGAATGTATGTACCATGTATCATGAAGTAGGCAGGGTGATGGTGGAAATTAGTCAGTTATCAGAACACAGCCTGGCGCCAATCAAGGTCGAGGTTTTTTTTTTTTTCTTCTTCTCCTTTTTTGTCAACTTGGGGTAAGTTTTTTGTAACTCATAGTTTGTTTATGAGTGGATTTAGCAGTTGAATTAAGACCTCATTTTGTGCATTACTTTCCATAATTTTAATATTGAAAATAAGGCCGCAAGCGGCTATTGTGGGTTTAAACCCTCAGCAAATTCACCTCAGTTAGTTTAATTCGGTTCAAACAAGGATTGAGACCAATCACACACTTGTTTCAACATCACAAATCCTGCAGCATTTCTGTAATTTTGCACACAAAAAGTTCAACCATTTGGGTTTTTGAGTAACACATTTTTGGTATTTCTGGCACACCCCGATGGGTCGGGCTCAAAAGGCTTCAACAGGCCTATTCCCAAACTTGGCCTGAAGACATGAAGTCAGATTTATGATGATTGCACAAATGGCTTTTGAGTTATAGCCTGTTTCCTGCTAAGCCCTCCGCCTTGCAATTTTTTCGGGCTGATGGCAGCCATGTTTTTTGACTGATCCTGCTTGTTTAGAATAGAAATACACATCTCAGTGCCATATAACCATTTTGGTGTTGATACAGTCAAAATACAAAAAGTGGATTTCACATTAATATTTTTCAGTTTATGCAAATTGGTAAAAAAAATCCATAATGGCAGACTTTTCTGATCCTAGAGACTTTCTTTGTAGAGCACCTTGAGCTGAACTTTCATGGCCTTAGCTACAGCGCCACCATCGGGACATTTCTTAGGAAGCACTGACCTATCATTTCCAGTTATTGGACCCACTTTTATGTTTTCCAGCTCATTCCAGCTAACAGCAATTTTAGCCACGACAGAGGACAATAAATAATGATAATAATAATAATATTAATAATATTAATAATAAACCGGCACAGGCTCAGTAGGGTTCTACCCCTTCAGGGTTTGAACCCTAATAAACTAAAGTTCTAGTGCAGCATAGACACATCATGTAAACAAACATACAAACAGGCCAGCTCTGGGCATAATGTTTTTTATTTCCTTTTCAACAAGTAGGTCTTACGAGAATTGGTTAATGCATCCCATCTGGTGTAGTCTTGTTGGTTTTCCTGGAAGCTTCACTCACTGTTCCACCACATTGCATGATATGGTTTACTCAGCGTTTCATTGCTCATCATCAGCTGTGGGTTGTTTTTGGAAAGATGGTCTTTGAAGAGGTGGACTCAGATCTCTTCTCTTTTTATCCCCCCTCCCCACCCCTCCCCTCCCCCAGGGTTTCACATATGTAGCCCCATCTGTGCTTGAAAACGTCAAAGAGAAGTTCTCTTTCGAGCCAAAGGTTCGCTCACCGCGGAAGTTCCCAGGAAGCCCAAGAACACCTGTGAGGTAACGGCAAGTTGTTTTCGTCTCCGGTTTCAGTGAATTCCATTGGTCATTTACAGATTTTCCCCACAGCAAGTCTTTTCCACATCAATTACTCATTTTCTGACCTTGTAAATGTAGCTGGTGGCCTGCTGGTTTGCAGGCAGATAGATGGCTGCATGTCAGCTAACTATTTCAAAAACGCCGTCTAATCATTCCTCCATCAAACACAACAAAGCATTCACACTTGTCCTTTAGAGGTTTTAGAGTAATTTGACTTTCGCCTCCGTGTTCTTTCTGGGAATGTTTTTCCTCACGGCCACTTATAACTGTGTGACATATAACTGCTTCTGTGACCTTTTGAAATAAGAGCTAGTGCATCACAGACTATAGGTCAGAGGCTCGGAGGAATATTCTTAGTCTCTCACATCTCCCTCCTCTACAGTCCAGTGAAGTTTGTAGGAGGGGACTGCTGGCCCCGGGGACCAACGCTGACTGGCTGCCCGTCCCTGTTGGCCCCTGGCAGCTCAGGGGAGCAGCCCATGGAGGTGTCGACAGCGGAGCAAATGGACACGAGCAGCAGCGGCACCTCTGAGGCGTCTGCGCCGCTTCCAATCAGGCACCCCTCAGGCATCAATGCGGGGCCCTACAAAAAGCAGGCCTACCCCATGAACTCCAAACGGCCCGAACATCTAAGAATGAACTTATGACGCTCGGCTCGCACACGAACATTAGGACTCTTCTAATTCCTCCTCCTCTTCCCTTTTATTGTTTTCTTTCAAAGAGACCTGTTTTGTTTTGTTTTTTAAATTGACTGACACTGTCAATGCTGATCACCAGCTCTTCCAGCAGCGCCTTCCCTTCTCTTGGCCTCCCAAATCCTCCTGACTCAGCCTGGCCTCCTCAGCCTGATGCAGATAATCAGCAGTTTAAGTAAAGTAGGTATGTGGTCAGTCGGAGGAGTGGTGTGAGAGAGGTGCACTTGAATGAAAGTTGACTTCTTGTTGGCTGGGTAATGCCAGCTGACGAGTGGGCTGAGGTGGTTTCGGTGTACTCAACTGGCATTATCATATGATTTACTGGTGCTCTTTTATCCTCAAGTCTGGACGATGTTACTTTTTAGTGTTTATGACTAGTTGCCTCCATCACAGTGAGAGAATTTGGTTACAAGGGGCAGTTATTTCTCCCTCAATATGCCAGGCTTTTTTTTTTTTTTTTCGTGTTTGTTGAACGATCATCTTGTGATGTGTGAAGAACTTTCAGGTTACACTGTCAGTAGGTAGAATTAACAGCTCCACATTGAACACAGTATTGCTTTTATGTTTGAAGAAAACAATCACATTGCCTTTGTCACTGGAGCATGTGGTCTGGGGGGTCGGTGGAGCACGACTTACGGAAAAGCAGCAATTTTCGGCTGAAAAGCATCACTTCCACCACAATCAATACCAAATGCTCGTCCTGGAATGCGTTCTGTAGGAGGTCTGTCCAGAAGCACTGTTCAATTTCTTTGTGTTGAATGTAAACAGACTAAATGCCTTTTTTCATGTGTCACGTCAGTCTCCTCTACTTAGCTCAAATGACCCCTGCAGCATTACTTTTAACTCATCTATTCGTTCATATTCCCCAGGAGACCAACAAACATGTCGATCCAAAATATTCTCAGCCAAATTGATGTCATATCTTTATGTGCTTGGGTGCTTTGCGGATGCTTTACAGTAAGAAGGCTACCAGTGGTAGGGGGATAAAGCTGAACCATCTACTCGCTCCCATTGGAGCTGAGATGTTTGGTGTGTTTGCGCGATGCGAAGCTACTATATAAGCCTCTGGAGTCAAGCCATTCCAAACCTCTCATCCTAAAACTGCCCCCACACCGACGGATGCAGATTCCCATGACGCTAACTGAAAATTGAATGAAAATTTGCTTACGTTTGAATGGCTCCCTGATGTTTCTTGTTATCCAAATACTTAGTGTTTAATGAACTGACCAAAAGCACTGTTGCAATGAACCAAATGATTATTGCTGGTCCACAAACAAACCCTGGACAGTGACCATAGAAATGTCTCGCTGGCCAAACACTTTTTGCTCATATTGCATCATACTGGACTTTGTTTTTCACATTGATGCTCGCAGAGTCATTTTAATGTTTAATATGTACCTGTAAGTTACTTTATGAATGTTTAACCTTGGTGACGCTTGCTTGAATTAAGTTTCTAACACAGATCAGAGCTGAGCTGATTTTTCTTCTTCTTCTACCATTCCGGTACAACAGGTGTGTTTAAGAGCAGTCACTCCATTTTTCACTCCACTTCTTTGTCGATTTGTTACAATATTTATTTGAAGTGCCATGGTGTTTCCACTGCATTGTTCACACTATGCAAACTATGTATTTATTATGTAGTATTATTTGGATGAGGCAGCAGAATGTGTGATGATTTGATTTGGAATTCTTGTCAGAGACTTATTTTGTCATAATAATGAGCATGTACAGTATGATTTTATTTCCGCAGAACATGTCTTACAGCAACCTCAGATGCAGCTTTGTTTTTGATTCCAAAATCGAGGATGGTGACCTAACCTTACAGTATTTATTGTGTGCCATTGTATCATATCCAAGGGGAATTTTCAGAAAACATTTTGATATCTTTGACGTTCCTTGCTGAAAACTTGAATTTCAGTTTGTCTTTTTGCAGTGCATAAAGCGAGGGCAGTTATTGTGAAGAAAAAAAAACTGATGCAAAAACCAATGGGATTGGCATTGTGCCTTTGCTGACAGAGTACAGTGTGTGTGTACAGTATGCTGTACATTGTAAATGTTTGTGGAAAAGACTGGGATTGATCCAGAAGGTTCACTTCCTGTTACATCTCTCAAGGATGTTCATTTCTTTGCTTTACCACTTCATTGTGACATGATCCAAACTGGGATCATTTGTGAGTGTTGAGTCTGAGAGAGGTTGGGAACAAAAAACTGATTTGACTTTTAGCTTCTGTTCGGGTATGCTTGAGACGTATCCTCCATACTGACATGTTTGAGAACAACCATCGTATCAAGCTTACTTCAGGTGGGAAACCCCATCTTTGAGTAGAATGTTTGCTTTAATCACTGGTGGGCATTGAATAATGATGTTTCTGTTGCTGTGTCACTCCTAGATCTGCCCCTTTAGACGGGGAATGTTAATATGTATCATGTACATAATGAAGTCCAAATAAAACTAGAATTACAGCCTTGTGGTTGTATGTCTCCGCCAACCAGTCAAGTTGCGGTTTACATCCATGTCTGTCCAGACTCTAAATATATGTAGTGACATGTAGCCATGACAGAAGCCAATGTTTCAAATATAAATGTTCCTGCAAGGAAGCTATAAATTCTAAAATGTGGATGCTCACACACCTTAAACCCAGCAGCACAGATCTATACAATCAGCATCTGACCACATGTGAAATATGGTCACAATCTTCCCTTCTCTTCGTGAGTTATAGTGTTGGCCAGAAAAGTGTTTCTACCGCTGTGAAGTTGACCTCTGACCTTGCTACCACTTCATCATTTTATCCTGTCAGACATTTGTGTCAAATTTTGTCTTACTTAGTGAATTAATTCTTGAGTCATAGCCAAAAGTGTTTGTGAAATGTCAGTGGCATTTCACCTTTTGACTACCATATTCTAATCAGTTCATCCTTAAGTCCAAGTGGCTGGTTGTTTCCTCTTGTTTCCAGGCAGTGTTAACAGAATGGCTAGTGCAAGCACAGTGGCAAAATCTGTCAATCTTAATTGTTTAGTCAAGTTAATTTTAGTGACATTTTTGGGATTCGTTTTATCTCTTAAGCTGAAGCAGGCTTTATTCAACCTCTACTTAGACTTAGCTGTTCAGCAAATAAGTGATTCTCATTTTGAAACACAAGACAAGTCACAAACATCATTCAAATGTAGATTTTTATTCAGATCGGAACAGGATCTCAATGGATAAAAACGACACAGTGAAATGATTTTCATACATAACAAAATAGATGTTTCTCCCAGTCTTTGGTTCTTACAAAAACGAGGCTATGTCACCTCTATAGAAAAATAATTTATGTGTAAATCAATCTCACAAGCTCAGTTGCATTTTTTTTTTTTATCAGTTGTGAAAAAAATAGTCACCGAAAGCTGAAAGCAAAAGACAAACAGTTTATCCATCACATGAACTGATTGTTTAGCCTGCTATGTCCATCGTCAGTGCCTGGCGAAGGTCTTGTCAATACTGGATCATGTGACATTACTGTGTACTGGGCTTCATAAAAGCCTTTACAGTCTGCTCGTTGTCAGCCCACCAATCTCACATTTATGCTAACCCATTCAAACTCAAAGATACATCTAAAGCAGAATTCAGCAAGCACCCCTGAGCAGAGGTATGTAGCTGCTTACCTCTACGCATTTATTGTTACAAATCAGAAAAGTCGCTCCCGAAAACTTTGAAGAAACATTGGATAAGAAAGGGTTCATGTGTTGCATGTTCGTTCAAATGTAAGATAGAGGAAATATTTGTTTAAAATACTTTTTTATACATTTCTCTGATGTTCCCATATTTACAAGTAGAAGAAACAGTGGAAGTAGACTAATTTGCTGCCCCATGAGGAAAGTTTATATTAAGATTAAAGGTGAATAAAAGCAACACAACACAAGAGGAAACAACTTAAAGTAGAAAAAACAAAAATCAAAAAAACACTTGGGGGCATGAAAATAATCAACCTTCTTTTGTCTGTGAGAGTAACAAGTAGGGTTGTCCTGCTAAATAAGCCAGAAACATACCTACTGTAGGTGCAAGTTGTGTGCCCTTACTGACCTCTGCCCACAGGGGGCACAGCCCTTAGCTGATTAACGAAACAGTGTGTGCAACATTACTTTTCAGTGGGGCCTCAGAGCGGTAGATAAATCACATATTAAATAGCTCCCCACCTGTGCGTTTACCAATCAATAAATCTGCAGGTGTGGAGATGTGGCTCCGTCTCTCCATTTGTAGACCTTCTCTGTGATCACGGTGCGGCAGAGAGGGCAGCTCTTCTCCCGGTTGAACCACAGAGCGATGCATTCATCACAGAATATGTGCTGCATGGCAGAAAAGCAACAGCATGTCACATCCTGCACTCGACGTAAATGACTAGATCTACAAAACAATTCATCTGATTCAAGAAATTAGAAGAAAATAAATTATTGGGGTATTATTGCAGTTGCAGTGATGGATGCCTGAGGGATCTTAATCTGTCTATTGAGTCCCACATGGCAGTTACAGCTAGTCCATTAGTTAAATTTAAAAAATACTACCAACTACAATGACAACAACACTTGGGGTATGACAGCCCCTGCAGTGCATACTTGTGTGGTTTTACCTGACAGAGTAGAGCCCGGGGCTCCCTGTACTCTCCCTGACAGATGGGGCAGACATCTCCAGCCTCACTGCACTGACTCCTAGTGGCTGCTGAGCCTGTGTGCTGAGAAACAGAACAAAAAACACCTCAATACAGCTGGTTACTGATTGTGAACATTTAATATTTAACAAAGAAGTCGTTTACCACTGACCTCGCCCTTTAGAAATATCCTCACAGTTTTCAGTAAAGACGTCCACTGTCCGTACAATCCTAAAAGCTGAGAGAAAAAAAAAATGAAAATAATAATAATAAGAAAAATCACTTTTATATTTCATTATTACAAAATTCCACTGTAGGTGGGTTTGACTGGTCACACCTTCAGTATGAGGTAGAGCAAAGCCAGCAGGACCCCCAGTGTGAGTCCAGGGGTGCCGTCAGCCTCCTGGTAGATGACCAGGTAGCGGAACCACAGTGAAACAGGAGCCATGGCCTGGTGGAGCTGACCCAGCTCCTCAGTTAGCATCAGCCACCGCCCCTGGAGACACAAAATAACAACTACTGAACCAGCAGAACCAAGACCTAGTGATATATCTTTTTTCTTAACCAACAATCCAAAGAAGAAATCCACTGCTCTCACCTGGGTTCTGTAGGTCACCAGTGAAGATGGTGGCAGCAGAATAAGGCACTTAATCCCCATAAAGAGGAATTTTATTACGAAGTTGGTGATGCCAACAGCCCATAGAACCTCCCAGAAACCCAGTGGCTCAATGGATGGCCTGAGGAAGATGAGGCTGGAAGGAGGTTTGCATTCAGGTTAAAAGGTACTTACATCTAAGCAGGTGTAGCTGTTTACTAGACTCCAGTACAGGTGGGCAACTAAACATATGCTTGTCAATATGACATAACATAGACTTCACTATGCTGTCGGAACAAGTAAAAATGTAACCTAGAGTTCAGAAAACATTATCTCATTGTATTTTGGTTGCTTACTCAACCCACAGAGACTAACAGATTATACTCCAAGAACATGTCATTGCTTACAGGTAATACCACACAGTCTTGTTTTCCAGGGGAACTAATGTCAGATAATGCACTGACTCTTACCAATAGTAAAGTGTCTCAGTGAGAAAGGTGTAGTAAAGCAGGAGTGTGGAAGAGATCAGGAAGAGTAGCAGCCATACACACTGCAGTTTTGAGTGACGATCCTGGGGATGCACACAGGCAAAAATATGGTTTAGGAATCTAACAGCCTTGTAATGCATAAGGACTCAACAAATGTGTGTTTCTGTTTCTGACGTACCTGAAGAAAGACTTGAGTTTGGATGCTTTTATTCACATATAGAAAAGTTGTGAAGAGGCCAACGCCAACTGCTAGACCTGTTAAATGAAGAGAAAGAGTAGAAGTTGTCTTTTGTTCACACTTGCAACAGTAGTGTTTGCTTAACTCGTACTCACCAAGAGCATGTTGGATAACCAGTTTAGCACACAGTATGATGAGGAAAGGAAGGCTCTTTTGGAGCCAACGGAAGAGACAGCGAAGCTCAGACAAGGAGGTGCTGGGTTCTCCAGAGTCCAGATCAGAATCAAGCGGGTCAAGCTCGGGCTCTGAATTCGAGTGGTGCTGCACTCGACTATGTCCATGTGGCTGAGAATGGGAGTGGCTGTGGGAGTTGATTCTGCACCTTCTGGATGAAGCGCCTCCACTAGAATCAGCCCCACTGGTCATTGGTACCCGCACCTCATTGTTCTCTGGGTTGGCAGCAGCAGCACCAGGTACTGGTGTCCTGGTGAGAAGCTCTGGTTGCAGAGTTAGGGATAAACCATTTCCTGCATGAGCGCCCCGCTCACTTGAATTAGGCTGCATCACAGTAGGAGACTCCCTCAGTTTCAGTGCTCTTCTGGAATCACTCCTTTAAACACAAGAGACAAACTTTTGTAGCCATAATCACAATTTGTCCAGCATCAACTGTATTAACAAGTTGTATAATATTTAGTGAACTAAAGGAAATGCACAGCTGTCATATATCTAAGCTATAAACACTGTATAGCACTATATTTTAGTATAGGACTTTATATTGATCTTTCTCTGTCTATAGCATAAGCAAGGTCATCTTACCACAGGAATATCGTTATTCTGATAAACATTGAATTTATAACAGCATCAACTTTTAAAGAAAATTTTTGAAAATTTTTGAAAACTAAAACTAATTAAGATGAGAGTATGATGGGGCAACATTATGTTTTAGACTAGGTAACAGGTATAAATATTATGTTAGCTTAAGTTATGTTTGCTAACTTGAATTGACAGTCAGCCAGTGTTGCGTGTGTTAAGCTAGCACCCTGGAAGTCTCGTCCGAGCACTGAGTCCAGTGTCTAATGCTTATTAACGTTAGCTGAACTACACGGGAGTATATCCGTCACTTTCGGGCCATAAAACAAAAAGCAGTGACAGACAGATAAGAAGCTGATAGTTTCCTCCACAGCGGACTGGGCTGCCTTCACATTAGCAGCTAACAGATGTTGTTTTGCCTACCAGGCCGGACCAGCGGCGGTAAACGCTTCGGCTCACCTGTCATACTGCACCCGGAGTTTCATGGTAAGCGCTTGGTCTCCATCTAATACAACGTCCACGTCGCCAAACGAAACAAAAGCAAAAGCAAACCAAAAACAAAACGAAGCTTTTATCTTTCAGGCTAAGCCATAAGCTGCTCGTTCAGACATCTTGACGTTGTTTACGACAGCAGACGTCGCAAACTTCTTCTGTTGGAGTTTTACGGCGTTTCGGATGTAAAATGCTGCAATGCCACCACCTACTGGAATATTTTCAAATGACACCCAACAGATTATATTATTGATTAAGGTTAATACAATTTAACAGAATAAGTACTATTACTCTTTTATTACTACAGACCGCGATAGTCAAGATATTTTTAGCATTCTTATTATTTCTATTACTATTATAATTATATCATTTTTATTATGAGTCACTTAGATCATAAGCAGGACATCAATGATATTCTTTTAATCATAATACACTTTTATTTTGTTGTTGCTGCAGGTCAGTCCCTCCATTGCATTATTCACACATTCACATTCACCTCCATTACAAAACAGGCAATTATTGTGTGATCATTCAGATCAATATCAACATGTAACATTTTCATCAGATATTTCAGTTATACTTGATCTCAACAAAGGGCCTCACATCTTCTGGTTGGTTGGGACACAGGGTCATGTCCTTTCTAAGATGAACAAGACACTGAAATAATACGATACCAGGGCTGTTGCTATCTGCTATACTGCCAGCTCTTCATTTTCCGCTGGTTGTCTTTGTGGCTTTTTGTCTTCCATGTATCTGTGTTAGGATCTGAGAACCTCAACTCCATCATCTGCTCACTCGACAGCAGAAATGTCTCCTCTGGGAACTGGTAACCTGCCTTTCCCTGGAGCCACCTACACCTCCGTCAGTGCTGTCGCGGACTTTTATCCCAGTCACAATAGGAGTATTGAGCAAGAAGCATTAAAACCTCAGGTTTAGGGTCATGTTTTTCTTTCAATAAAAAAATATCACATTTAATAGGCGCTTTATCTTGGGGCATGTACATGTTTGACATGATTTCTTGCTAAAAAAAAAATCAGAAAAAGGTTAGAATAAGTCTCTGGATTAAAAACTAGAGCTGAGTAATAATTCACTGCTTTTTCTTTTCATACTGTATTTCTTTAGGAGATATTTCATTCGCAGTAGCACTGTGCAGGGAAAGAGATCTTTATAAGATTCACTGACTTGTTTTTTTTCCCAAAGACAGTGACAGACACTTCCTTTAAGCATTTGTTCAAATTCAACTCAAGTAGCATTTTCCTTAATCTACATCAGAAGTCATTCTAATTTACATTATTGTTATATTATTAATGTCTGCTTGTTGTAATATAGTTAAATTTCAGGTATACTACATAATTAATTACATCACAGTACAGCATTGATTTGTTATGCACATTGCTAACATTTCATTAAAATTTGATAGGTGAACCTAATTGCATAATATTGTTATATTATTTATATAATATAACTGTGTAACTAAGTTGCATGCAATGAACTTTTTAATCATTTATTCTTTTATTTGTCTAATGTTATAGCAGGTTAAGGTGGCATCAAATACTTCTACTACTACTTCTTCTGCTTTATGTACCCTCCCTATTGGATGGGCCTAATTAACAATCAGTGGTAGAAAGTAACTAAATACATATTTTCAAGCACTGCTACTCCACCACATTTTGTAGACAAACATTTTCACTCCACACATCTGTCTGACAGCTTTAGTTGCTAGTTACTGTGCGGAGTCAAATGCCCAGCAGTGTATAAAGTGGTTAGCCCATCCTTTACCTTTCCTTAAGAAATGGGCCATTCTGCACAAAGAGCACTTTTACTGTAAGTAGTTTGAGTATGCCACTCTTAAGGCCTACTTTGACATTTAAAGAGCTGAGCACATCATGCTCAGGGTCGCAGGTTGTCATTTGTCATGTGTGATTGGTTTCCAGTCTGAGGAGGGCGGGTCTTATACCTGTCTATCAGAGGTCTAAAGAGGCGGGAGCAGAGGAGAATGGGGTGACGTGCTACAGGGATGATGGAGGATAAGTGGAGACCATCATCCGTGAAGTGTGTTGGTTTAGTTTTTGGCTGCGTCTGTTAATTGACCTAAATGAACTGAAACCGACTCTGAGCTCAGAACACGGTTGCTGAAACAAGAAGAAGACCGGGGAGGTTGGAAGTAAGCTAGCCAGGGGAGCTAGCCAAGTGTGCTAGCCCAGCTCACCTGAGTTTCAGGTAAGGTTTGTGTCCTGTTCTTGTTGAGTGCAGACAAAGACATTGAGATGATGTTGTGGTTTGAGGGTGACTGGGATATGTCCTTCTGGAGTCAGTGTCACTCTGGATAATAGGCATTGTTCATAGAAGATAGACATGTCACAGGTGAAATGTCACAAAAGCACATGTGTATTTAATTCAAATAATGCTGGTTGAACTCTGTATGCTGTGATACTGTCATGGCTTCCTGAGACATTTGAACAGAACATTAACAATGTTATCAATAATACCTGGGTTTGAGCCCATTTTAACAAGCTAAAACTGTTGTGATTATTCTATTGTCTATTATGGGTATTACTACAGCTTCTAACAGTAATGTAATGCAACTAAAATTTAGAATTCAACAGATTGTTAATTTTTTCCCTCTGTTTGTGACCTAAATTTTGCAAGATAGACCTGTGTGACATTAGGTTGAATAGAATACCTCTAATATCCTTTTTCTTACTATGCATATTTCACTTGTCAATAGTTAGTCCACAGACACTTGGCTGCTTGTTTTCAGTTTTGGTCTCAAGGCTGTTATTCGTGGTTTGTGTAAGACTCTTTGTTAGATTTAAGGGAAATCTTAATGTTACAGGACGATATGCTACAATGGAAATTTGTAAATAATATTGTGTATAATTAAATGTTTTTCTTTCTTTCTTTCTTTTCGTTTGGAAGAAGTTGATTGGCCTACACAGACCCCAATCTCATTCTGATGAAGAGCCAGGCCTTATTGCCCAACATGCTGGCCAACCTCACTAATGCTCTTGTTGCTGACTGGGACCTCGCAGGTATGTTATAAATGTCTATATGTAAAACTGATAGATTGCCCCTTTAATACTGATTTGGAGTGAGATATTTAGCAATCACATATGGATGTAATGTTCAGGTATAAACTTTTGCCAAGTAGTGTATATGATTACTCTGAACTTTGCAGGAGAGATATTTATAGTACACATTGAAATGTTCCAACTGGTCTAACAGTAATGAGCATTAATGTCTATTATGCATACAGTAGATCAATATGTATGAGCCAAATTTCCACAGCATGTTCCTTGAGTTGCTCAACTTAAGTTTGAGAGTTTGTTTGATTAGTTGGTCTGATTGCGTCTGTGAGAAGTAACAGAGTTGGAGGAATGTGAAGTGATGAGGTTATTTAATTCTCTTCCTGCAGTCAGGCAGAGCGAGCCAACAAACTTACTATATGAACATGTTGTTAGTCTCTGTTGCCTGGTGCTTCTGGGCCCCTGGACGGCCATCTGTTTTTCATCCAACAGCAATGCCTGCCTGTCTGCCTGCTCGTGCTCACCTGCAGCTTAAGGCATCTGATACAATTTCCTATAGTTTAATAAATTGAGAGAATCAACGCTGAAGAGGGGGAAACTGCGACTGAACTTCCCATAATCTTCTCTATGCCCCTCCAGTTCATCCAGTGGGATTCAACTTGAAGTCTCAAAAGGCGTCTCTAAAAGCTAGGGGTTGTGGAAAACAAGACTTCATTGTATCATTGAGACTACATAGGCCTACAAGCCTACATTCAATATTCTACTTCAGTAAAAGTATAGAACTATTATTAGTAAAATGTACAAAAAGTAAGTCGTTTCACTGAAAAATGGCCCACAGTATTACAGTATTAGATCAAAGTATTAGACTAATGCAGTCACAAGAGAAATCTCAGGGTTAGGAAAGAAGAAAAACACAGTTCTGCTCCACAGATTTGATTTCATTTTTAGAACTTAATCTGAAAATAACAAGTAATTATAGCTGTCAGGTGAAGATAAATTTTCTTCTAAACTGTACTGTATGCTCAAGTTGTATTCTGAGGTACTTTAAATTGACTTAAGTACAGTACTTGTGTAAATGAACTGAGTTATTTACCATCACTGTGACAATATACTTCAGATAATCATCATCTTCATCCAAAGGGCCTGACACAACCACAAGTGCGTTATTTTCATGGGTTGCCTCAGTGATTATTCAATTCCATGCCTTTGTAATATTACTGTAATTTTTTACCACTTGAGCTTGTAAATAACTCTTTGGAGTTCAGCCACAGTGACTGACAAATTAGCACTTAGATTTCAAATCAATGCCATCCGTTTGCTTCCAAAGCTTCAGAGCTTTCAACTTCAATTGTCTTGTGTATCCAACAATGAAACATCAGCTATAAATCACACAGTATGACCTATCACTTTTTTGTGGAGTGGGATCTGAGACTTTTTTTTTAAAGATATATTACTAGAGTCATTAGACCTGTTTCTGTTAAAGAGGCTTTGTTTTCTCTCATGTCTGTCTTGGCATTGCCCAGACCCTGTATGAGCATGAAGTCAGCCATTGTGGTGAAAGGAGGTTAATGTACTATGGCTGTGAGAGCTGTTCCCCAGCTCTATCCTGCGCCCTGTAATTGTGTTATTGCACTATAGAATTGTCAGTGGAGTTGTACTGCCCCAGTCAAGACATCAGAGCCAAGTCTGCGGAGGGAGGTTAACTTGACATATAAATTGCTATCTGCCAAGATGAATGGAGCTCACCAGAGAGCAGATGAGGAGAGCAGTGACCTGACATTGCTTCTGACAGACTCCGTATATTCCCCGTTATCTTTCTGCCTTCCTTTCTTTGTACACGGTGCCAGTTGCTGCTTCCTCTGATGTCTTACTGGAGCTGCCAAAGATTCAATAGCGGCGCTCTCCCGTCTTGTATGCATGCATGTGTTAGCGCATGCAGACACATCAGAGTGATTCACTGTTTTCAACTGCCTATTCACTTGGGTTGCTGTTTAGGACCATTTCTGAGATAACAATTCAGAATCTGAGTGCATGTTGGATTGCTTCGTACAGTAATTTCCACAATATGAAAGAGATCCATAAAGTATCTCAAGATGATAATACTGAGCCTGTTGATGTTATATAATATATCATAAGATTTCTAATAACACAAAGCAGTTTAGCTATTGCACTGGCTTTATGGCTGCAGCTTGTTGAATACCTGTTGCTTTTATGCATCAGTGACTCACCAATATGTCGACAGTTGAGATGAAGGATTTTATGACTCAGTCTCTTGTTCTGTGTTTGATGCTGCAGTCTGTGCATACGTAGCCTTACATGCCATCCGGTGTTTGTGGTATTTATGGGGATGGGGAGAGCACCCTCCAGTTTGCTGAGTCAGAATCCATAAATGGACTTTGCTTATTACTCTCTAGCAGCATAGCTCATAGAGGATTACTTATCATTAAAACATTATAGATAATAAACAGGTGCAAGGCTGTTATATGTCTGAAACTGTAATGATTTGTTATGACACACTTGACAAAATAACAGATGTGAGTTCCACGCGTGATACGGCACAATCTGTCCATGAACATTTGCTTTGAGACACATATCAACCCACCGCAGGACTGTCCGCAATATGTCAATGGGGAAGAATTCCTGTGTCGACAATGACTGTGGGAGGCACAGCTCTCTTCTCTGCAGCCTTGATTTATGTCTATACGTCCCCAGAGGAGTCTGCAGTCTGTCTGGTGCTTGTCTGTGTATTAGCTGTGTCCTGGTCTAGAAAGTAAATGTGTCACGCCAGCTTTGGGCAGATTTCTGAAGCAATAGAATTTGTAACACTGGTAACATGTTATTGCTCTGAGACTCATACATTTGAAGGTAATGCTGCTAGGTAGTAGTTTCTCACTCTGTCTGTTTCTGTCTGGAACTATTGTTCTCAGCCCTGCCATAGTACCACTTCTATATGTGTCGCGCATAATAGTTTGCCCACCTTTAAGGCAGATATAAATCTTTAGGATTAAGAAACAGGGGCCACCATAGACAAATTTTTCTTTTGATTGGCATTAGATTCTGTTTCTTTATAGCATTTGGCATCTACTGCTAGAGTACATCTGGATCATCCTGTATACTGATCATTTGTAATACACATAAAAATTAAATTGGTGCACCACCAGTGGGGTGAGATTGTTATTTGATTGATTATTGTTCACTCATTCCCAATGCAAATTATCATATGTCCTCAATTTTGTCTTGATTTGAGTGTAGCAATCTTTATTCTCTCATTTATTCATTGTCTTACAAAAACATTCTTTTCTAAATAAATTTCAGAAACAAGAGAAGCTGGACTGTAAAAAGGCAGAATTATTTCGTCTAATTGTACAAGATTCTCTGTTAACATCGTGCGATTCCATTGTTTTCAAATATCAACAGTTTCCCATCAATTTATTTTCGGGTTGCACTAAACCGCTTCAGAATCTAGATGAGTGTGATTGTACTGTCCTTTAAAGGATAGGTTCACAATTTTTTTTAAGTCCATCTAAAACAAAACTGACATGCCCACATTAAATGGGTTGTTGCTTGCTGTCCTCTGTATGAAATTCTCTTTTGGCGCTTTCACAGACACTGTTTCCTGGCTGAAGCACAGCAGATGAATAGCAGCACAAAGAGGGAACTTTATACTGAAAAGAGTGTAGACACCACTTGATTTGTCTGCTCAGACTGCTTAAGCCTGATATTGGCTTCAGCTGAGCTTTGGAATGTATTTCTACACAGAACAACAGCTGTGGACTTTGTCCCCCATTACTTAGTTTGCTTACAAAAACTCTTTCAATATTCATGTAAATATGTGAGTGTTAAGACAGATTAATAAAAATGTGAACCTATCTTTAACCTATACAGTTATTCAGAGTACTGTCTACACACCTCAACCCATTTAAAACAGACACAACTTTTTGCCTTATTATACACACAATAATTAAGTAATCAAAGGGGGTTGTGGAGATTGTATACTGACTGTACAGTATAATCCACTATTGTTAAGATGACCCCAGACTTGCAGTTGTACATATTCAGCACTATCCTGAACGACAGATACTTACATAAAACTACTTTTATGTCATTCTGCACAGACATAAAAGCCATTGTCACTGTGTGCACTGGCATCAAATATTACCTCAGGCCTTCCACTTATACTGTATGCATCATAAAGACAGAAGTGCAGAGCATCAAAGACAGTGAAGGACAGAATTTTTACTTTACACCAGTTCCACGTTGGTCACCATTTTCCTTAATATCCAGCAGGTGGTGCTGTATGATAAGTGATGAAAGATACCTCGAACAGAGCACAGATGAATTATTCTCTCTGTAGCACATAGAGATACGAGACAGCTCCTACTGCTACTAAATGATCAGTGTAAATGATTAATCTATTTTTAAGGCTGCTAATTTATACTCAACAATAGCCAGACTAATTTAGACCCGCGCTGTGATGTATTGTACAATAAAAGGGATGCAAACACAGGTGTTTCTGCTTGTAATTGGCTGTCCTTAATAAGCCATCACAAATCATCTTAATTTACTGGTTTACTGAAATGAAGTGCATAAATCCATATGAGCTCCGGATAGATGTGAAGAGCAGATTAATGTGCGCTCTTCTCATCCTCACAGCACACCGGTGGCCACCAAGGTGAAAAGATTCGTTCCCCGGTGACCTCCGTGTGCCACTGCTTATTCAGAACATGACCTACCTCCCCTGTCCTCCTCCTCCTCCTGCCCCTCCTCCTCCTCTTCGGGCCTCGTAGCCACTCACGTCAGTTTGTTGCCACTGGCCCAGCTGCACCGTTGTCGTCCTTTTCCCTTTCATCTTAATAGATGGGCTTCTCCCCTGCTGCCGTAGAAAAAAACCCAGCCTTATCGGCCACGACATGGCCTCTCGATTGTCAATCTGATCGATGTGTGCAGCCTGGATCCAGGCCACTGCATTAGTTGTGGAAGCTCCGAGCCACTCACCATGGATACACATCGCTGCTCACATCTTGTTGCTCTTGTGGTGTAATTGTTTTGTTATTGCGGCTCAGACTGGATATAACACGGTGTCCATTTAAATGTTCACATAGCACCGGTCGACTTCATGTTCATAAACTGGTACATTTGTTCAGTGTCATTGTGACCAGCACCACAGCGGAATAGACCTGTAATTTACTTTGACTATGTGGGATACAGTTTATTAACCTTTAGAATGCATGATAATGAGTAGTTAGTTAAAATTGATTTTTGGTCTTTATTAGCTGATTGTGATTATCTTAAATTGGAGGTCATGTTTTACCAACCTTTTTATTTTCCACTAACTGAAACCTCGCCTCCTTAACAACCACCTATGGCTATGAGAGTGAAGACAGTCGTGTCATGAAGGCTTCAGAATGAACTCAAACACAGGTTAAAAAGCTGTTGCAGTCCTTCAAGAGGCACCATGATGTTTTCTATTGATGACATGTAATATCTCAGCAGAGGTCCTCCTCTTCCACCGCCCTCTCCTCCTCTCTCCCCTGCTAGCTAGAGGCCAAAAGCCTGGGCCGCCATGCCAGTCCTAATAAATCCTCAGCTGAGAGTGGCGGCAGCCAGCAGCAGGCCTGCATTCTTCAGGAGCCAGCACTTCCCCTAATCTGCCCCGGAGATGGAGCAACAGTTGGCCTGGCTGACGGGGAGAGGAGAGGAGAGGAGGGGGCCTCCCTGGTGACAGGAGCATGATGTGTTTGTAAAAACACTGGGAATGTTGGAATTGGATACGCTCGCACTCTCACTCTCCCTTAAGCGGGCTTGTGTAGAGATGCAGAGGCTGATTTTGGCAGATGTGTTCATTTTCTCCAGCATCGTGTGCTTAACACAGAGACAAACAGAAAGCATTACCCTACCTGCCACATTTGTTTTTTCCATGATGTTCGACACTTTGATCCCTCTTGTGTGTGTGTGTGTGTTTGCATTGGAGAAAGCAGGAAAAGAGAGGAAGAAACTCAGAGAGGCACTGGACTAGGAAATGCCTTGCAGATGTGTGCAGCAATGTAGCCACTTGTGTCAGCCAAGAGATTTTTGTTGGTGCTGAGGAGAACATAATTCTAAGTTGTAAACGGGTTCAGGGATTTCACATACAACATGGAATAGCTGAAATGTATTTGCATCTTCTTAGCGGTGCATCCCATTGGCTGACTGAGAAGGTGATTAACAGAGTGATTGTGTGTCAGACCCTGGTCAATAGGCATGGTTTTCTCTAGTTATATAGCTGACACAGCCTGTGCGGTCTTTATAGAGATCAGGCCCCCATGAATGAATTCTTCTCTGCTGGTCTCTAGTTTCAATTGATTGCTTTAATTTGGCCTATAATGAGTAGGATGCCTCCTGCCAGCAATTAGTGCATGTGTGTATGTGTGTGTGTGAGTGTGTATACTTGTGGGCTGTGTTTAATTACTGCAGTGGATGGATGCTGTGTGGCCCAGCAGGAGCCTGCAGGAATGGGAGGATCCTCGACTGTGCTTGGCATCCACCGACACCTCTACCCACAGTGTATCAGGGCCAAGACTTAACTTAATGCCTTCCTGTCGAAGGGAAGTAGCAGATTCTTTTTACCTTAATACCATGAATCCCAGTGTTTGACCTTGTGAACTGAGCTCCGATAGACCAGGGCAAAGAGTTTGTGAGAGTACATCAGGACAAAACGTGTGTTAGAAGATTCCACATAACTTTACCAAGCAGTTTGTATTTGGATTGTATCAAAATACAAATGAATGAGAAAAATTTTTAACTGAAAAATAAGATGTGTATCCTGCTGGTTCAGTTGACTAAGGCATGAACCTTATACTCACACTGTCATCGATTCAAATCCACCACAGAGGCAGTGGAGGAACTTGTTTAGATACATTTACTCAAGTACTATACTTACGTACATTTTTGAGATACCTGCACTTCACATCAGCTTTTCCATTTTCTTTTCTACCCAACTACATGTCAGAGGGAAATATTGTACTTGTACCTTTATTTGATATAGTTACTAGTTACTTTTCAGATTAAGATTTTACATAAAACAACATATGTTAATCTTATAAAATGCAATGGACTGTTACCCCGGCCAAAGAGGTTATGCTTTCAGTTTGGTTTGTTTGTCTGTTTGTCAACAGGATTAGGGAAAAAATACTGGTCTAACATTGAGAGATAGAGCATTTGGCCTGGCCCTTGCTTTTGCTCATGTCCAAATGTGAAATACTAACAGTTTCGTAAATATATCCAGACATATGGGTGGTTGTGGTTGCAGATTTGCATATCAGTGAAAAATTGACTATTTGCCTTGGTGGAGTTCTGCTCTCTCCAAGTGCCCTTAAAGTTAAAATATTATACCACTGGATTCCAACCTTTTTGTCCTTTGTGGACACAAGTGACAATGAGCACCAAGTGTCTATAAATTTGTAGCCGTTAGCAACTCTTCAGTGTTCTTTCTTCACTCATGAATTGTCTCATGACCCCTCAGACTTATCTTGTGAGGGGATCCGACCCATAGCTTGGGAAGCACTGGACTAAACCACCTAATTATATATAAAGTAATTAAAACTAGCTCCTTCTTGAGCAGCTACAGCAGAACGCTGATTCCACATTGATGCATCAGTATTAACAATCTAAAGGCAATTGATTCACAGGAGCCTTTTTTCTACAGAATGACTATGTTTACTTTGATACTGTAACTGCACTCTACTGATAATACTACTTTACTTGTAATGGAGTATTTGCCTGTTGTGGCATTGGTACTGTTCTTTATGTGAAAAATTTGAGTATTTTACCCACTACTTCCTTAGGGACATTTATCTCCTTGTCCATCTCCATATTTCCTTATATCCTGCCTCTTCCTCTACTCCTGTGACATAACAAGTTAAAATTGGTGAATGTGCTTGGTGAATGTACTTGTTCTACAGGTTATGTGCTTAACGAAACCTTATGTGCTTATGCTCAATGGAGACATATGCTCAATGGAGACATATCTACACAATGAGTGACATTATTGCATACGAAAGTTTAAATACTGTGTTTATGCCTACTGTATCTCTTATTGTGTTTGTATATCATATATAGTCCTAGGTTTTGAGTGCAAGTGACAAAACAGGAGGGAATCTTTTGACACCAACAATTGCACAATTGTGAAACCTGCATAGAGACATCCAGATGGTCTGCAACTACAGGAGCTCATGTCTTCAGCATAACGAAAACACAATTCACCCCCACACACCCTCCCTCTGTCTCTCATTTGTCTCCCTATCACTCTGTTTTTGTTTAATAAAATCATGCTTGCTCATCAGCAGAGGAGGCCGGGCGTCTCCTCTTTCTGGGCAAGAGCAGCAGCAGCTCCCATGGGGCATGGTGGAGGTGGTGGTGGTGGGCTTGGTTCGGCGTGTGCCGCCGCTGTCGGTCTGTAGTGAATGCAAATGAGGCTCTGCTCTCTCTGATATACTCTCAGTATATACCCAGGCACTCACTCTATCTCTTACTATCACACTCTCTCTCTCTCTCGCTGTCTTTCGTCCCATCTATCTCAAGGTCCTGAGGGTACACACACCATCCTCCACCTTTGTTTAAATCATGATAACAAGGTGCACTAAGCACTCAGCTGTCACACACACACGCAGCCAAAATGGTGGCTTTATTACACTATAGGGATGCAGATTACTTGTGAGAGATACCAGATTGTGATCATGTAGCTCATGAATGGTTTTGGACACAATGCCTGATGGGGAAGCAGGCTGGTCCACAAAATAGGCCTCCCAATACATAGTAATTGATTGTAAAATATGCTACTAATGCATGACTTTCCTTGTTTTCATCACTGAATCCCAGACAGCAGGTCTGAGGTTCTATGTCATCAGGTTCAAGGACTAGAATGTCCACTTCAAAAAGTGAGAATGGGACTGCCACACCATGGCTCTTGAGTCCTTGATTGAATTTGAATGCTCGTTTTGGCTGAAAGCAAGTGAACCTCTCAAGCATGAATAGCCCATCTTGGTATGTGGAAAATATATTAAACTTCGGATGATTGTTTATGCCTCATTAATAAGCGGCTGCGATTATTTGTTCACAAATCTCCCATCACCAGTAGGCCTAACCTCCACCTCAACTTAATTATCTTCGAGCTGTTTCATGCTAATTTGAAGTGTAAAGCAGGCTTCTTAATGATGTTGTGTGTTTGATCGCTCTGAAGCTCCTCCACCGGTAGGATGGATACCATTTGTTTTTCTCAGTCATTAAGCAGATAATCTTATGTTGATTGCCACAAGCTAATTACAATAGCCACTGTTGGAGTTTTCTGTGCTGTATAGAATGTAACAGCCGTCCAGGTAGAGCTGAAGAGCTTTTATCGGAGCGGCCCCGCTGTTCCGCTATCCTCATTCTCTTTATAATCCTCATAAATATGACTTAATGTTTCCAGAAGAAAAGGAAACCACATAGCTTTTTTTATTTCACTCATGAGCATTGCAGACTTGACTGACCTTGCATCCTAATGTATTCTTATAAGCTGATCCCTGAGGTAAACTAAAACAAAAATCAGAGAACAACAGTATTATCAACTCTTTATGGCCCGTACAGATGACATAAAGAAATGCAGATATATTGAAGAAAGAAAAGATTACTATTGAAAGCATACATTATAGGGCTTTTGTGGCTGATTATGTGCTATGTTGATGTTAAACAGATGTGTCAGAATAAAAAAAAAACACAGTTGAATTCTTGAGTCTTGGTCATTTAAAGAGGAATTCTTTTATGCATCATTCACACCTTGTGATTTAAGACCTTCATCTGAAGCAAAAGATCCTTTATGCTTCATAAGAAGTTGAGTCAGCTGTAAAATATGATCCTGTCCTCGTACAGAGTATGTTCCTCCGCACTGTTCTCACAAGCTGGCAAAGTGATAGTATTAGGAGTGACCTCCAGCCATACCTGCCGCTGCTCTTCGAGGAACATCGCCGCCGCAAATGAAAGCGAGGGACGGAATAAAAGGAGGGAGATGATGCAGCAGTGGCCAGCCCTCGTGCATTAAACCCAGTTAAGTTGTAAAGTCAGTGATAGAAAACTGAAATAACCAGGGAGCCTCGTCCAACTGAGAAGTGCAGAACAAAATCAAAGAAATGTGCTCAGACACCTTTTTTATTAAATTTCTTTAGTGCTGAATTTACACAGATCAGAGAGTGTGCTGCTCTAAGCTGTCAAAAATCTATGACCCGGGTTCATTTTGACTGGTTTTTAAGTATTTTCAATCAAAGTCTTCCTTCTCCAGGCAGGAGGAAAATGCCTTTGAAATCATCTTAAGCCAAATAATGTGGTCAACTATCAAGTCTTTTTGTGTTGTGGACTACAAAATGATTTGGTAATATTTAAAGTACTAAAGATATATGCAAGTGTCAATGAGACATTCTGAACAGTTAACCCCTTCACAAACAATACCACTTTTCCTCCCTTTAAAAAGCTGTAAGTTTAGAAAATTATTCCTTTACACTATTCCTTATTACATTCTACATATATATACTGTATATTAACTTCTACATTAGCTTGTCTCAATTGTCAAGCTTCATGTTTACAGTGAGTGAAATATTCAAGCCCAGGATGTATTTTTTATGGCTGCATCATTCCCTCAAATGGGAATGTAATATTATAATATTGTGTATTGTGAAGTATGAGTGCTGTGTTGTAATATCTAATTAACATATCTCTCCAAATATTCTAGAGTGAGTGATGTGTAAAAAAATTGGACTTCCAGTTAGTTTTCACTTAAAATACAGAAAAGAATAAACTCAGTGAGCCTCAGTTGTCCGAACTTGAATCTTATTACAACACAAGTCTGATATCAGAGAAGATTTGGTCAAACATGTATACATGATCAAATACCAAGTAACATTACATTCGCTCAGCTTTGTATCCCACGTCACACAGAACCATCCTTTGTGTACATAGTTACTGAATCTCATCTCTTTCCATTGTGTGAAAACACTCTGCCGTCAGCATCTGTTTCCTGCAGTCCTCCTCGACTGTCTGGTTATTTCAGGACGTGCACTGGCAGCCGTTCATATTTGGGGATGTCTTTGTTACTGTACCCACTAAAGACAGACATATCTAACATCTCTCTGTTTCCCTGTCTTTTACATTCTCTATGTGTATGTCATCCATTTGTCCCCATGCTTGAATCCCTCTGTGTCTATACCATTTTTTTTTTATCATAATTGTTGTTATTGCCCTTGGCCTCAGCTGTGGTGGTAGATATCTCTGAGATAACAGCTTACTCGATATCTCCTCCTCCGTCCTCAGGGACTTACACAGACTGATGCTGCTGGCCCTGGAAAACACTGGCTTGCAGGATGGTAAACATTCCTGTTAGTGCAGCTTACCTCTGTAACAGATAAGAACTACTTAGTGTATTTATATTGTAAGACGAATCACACTAACTAGGATGGATTTGGAATGCATCCCAGTAATTGAACCATGAGGATAATGCTCCTGTGCAGGTTAACTGGTTGTGTAAAGGAATGCAGTCTTACACAGCAGCACTGCACTGTATAAGTAGTCAGAGGTGGTGTGTGTTTGCAAATGAGCCCACACAGCAAAAATTGAGCGAATTAGCCACGTTTGTGTGTACTTCTGTGAACTTGCACTTGTGCACATGCATTTGTATTTGCACCTGCATGTGTGCGAGTGATTGACTTCTCTTGCCCGGCTGTGTTTGTATAAGCTGAATGTTGTTACCTCCGAGACCTGGCCCTTCCAGCGCCTCCAGCTGTGGGCTTTAACCCAAGCTGCTGTGGGCTGTGTGACCCACTGCATCAAACATACACACACACACACAAAGCATCTCTAAAAAAACACATCTTAAGCTGTAATTTATTCAATCACTGGTCTCAATTTACATACATTACCATAGATCATACATGTTGAGGCTGCTTGCAAGGTCACTGCTGAAATGCTCCCTCCTAATTTAAATGGGAGGATAACGTGTATGAAGGCTGCAACGGTATATCCTTGATTTATTTCAGGAGCTAGTGCCTGGGAATTCTGACGCTCTATAGCACAATACGCTACCATCCCTGCCTGTTTGCTGCTACCTGCTCTTACTGCTCAAGTAGACGTGAAATGCATAGACCTCATTACCACATAATTGCAGGGTGCACCAGCAAGGATGTCTCTCTTAGCATAAGAGCCCTTAATGCTAAACAATGGGCCCTGTGTTTCCTCTGTGGAGGTATGTAATGGCATGTGAGCTGCTGAAAAGGGGAGTGGGCTGGAACCAGCGATGTCTCCCTGATTCCCCTTTTCCTATCCCTCTCTCCCTCCCTCCCTCTCAGCTGGTTAATATGCATTTCATTAGGCGGCCTGCTGTCAGGGAACCGTGCTCTTTTGCCTCATCTCTTCCAATCGCAGCGTGACTCCCTTCAGGATCGGACATAGCGGTTCTCCGAGATGGCAGCAGGTCCAAGCCCACTTTCCACTTTGCATCCAGCCACGGAGAAAGCTGTGGATAATTCACCTCTCCTCGCTCCCCTGTCTCTAACTGAGATGGATGCAGATGAGCTTTTCCATACTTCTCATTGTGTGCGTGAATGTGTGTGTATGAGTGTGTGTGCATGTGTGTGTGTAGGAGGCGGTGTGCCTTAAGCAAGAAATGGATTGGTCTGTGTCTTTAGACTGGGCCCGGTGAGGCAGGCGGAGAGTATAATCTGATTTAAAGCATGTCAAGGATTGTGAATAATTTCCTCATTACCCCCACCCCTCCCGTCATTTTCAGGGCATATTTAATTTAACAAGAAGAGGGAGAGGGCTTGTGTGTGTGTGTCTGTGTGTAGGTGTGTGCAAGTGTGTGTATTTGTGCATGTGTCTTTGTGTGTATGTCACGTCTATGGCGAAGACTGTCTCCTATCTTCCCGCTCGAGGAGGAAAGAATTACTCCTTGCATACTCTCTCTCTCCGTCTCTCGCTTTGCCTCTCTCTCTCTATCCCCGACCCCCTGAGAGCTACAGCTGTCACAGTGTCACTTTTCCCATCCATAATTGAGGAGTGCGCACTGCACAAAGCCCATGAAACCATGTCAACCACTTCCAGTTGCTCCTGTTAAATAATCAGGCAGAACCAACAGTACCGGGGGTGGGGGTCTGGGGGGGGGAGGTCTGCCTGTGCAGCTGCCTGTGTCGCTGGCTTGTGCAATCAGTCCTCAACTTACGTACTCTTCTATCTTCTCCAACCCACCACTCCAACTCCACCCATCTACCCAAACACACATACACAAACTGCTCCACTTGTCCAGTCACACTTGGGTCACACTTGGGTCATGGTGGAGCTGAACTCCAGCTTCGGTTGTGAGGTAACAGGAGTGGAAGTGGAAATGCGGAATCCAGGTTGACCATAACAAAACTAGTTAATAACATTTGCTAATTAGTGTTAAATACAAAGACTGACCAAACTATTAGATGAACAGAGATTTTGAACTGATGATGGAAGTTTTTAGACCTCATCCTCTAGATAACATGAACATCTGCACTGTGGGTGTGAATCTCCAGCCTCAACCTCACGATTTGATTCAGCCTCAGCTTGAGCTTCAGAGGGCAACAATCTGATAATGAAAGAATTATTGATACATCTTCATCCATTAAAATGATTTATTTTTTCTCACTGTGTAACTACTTGCTTCTTAGTCACTTCTCTGGTATGCAGCTTTTCCTCCAACTGTAAACGTGAAGTACAGATTCTCATTTGTGTTCCCAAAAGTTTGCTTAGTTTAATTAGACACAACTTTCATACAGTGTGACTCTTGTCCAGTTTCCTTTTCCTTCCAACTGACAGCTGATCATAATGTTGTGATTTGGATTTTCAATTTTTGGATTCAAATTTACTGACTTTTCTGCATCGAGACAATCTTTCAAGAGAGAGTCGTGATGCATTTAGGAATCGTTTCCCCCCCCACACCTAGTCTGCACAAAATTTTAATGGCAATCCATAGTTGTACTGACATTTCACTCTGAACAAAAACTGAATGTCACAAAATTTGGTGCCAAGTTTAGATATTTCTCTGAATAAGTGAAAACTTTTACCTGCTGGTGGCTCGAGCAGAAAAGTTGGAGAATCACCAAATTCATTCAAATTAATCCTCTATGGAACTTGAATTTCTGTAGCTAATTTCATGGCAAGCCATCCAATAGGTGACAAAATATTTCATTCTAAAACACAACCCAGGACCTCATGATGGTGCTAGAATAAAAGAGGTTACCAAAGACCAAAGTAGTCTTTATCCTCTGGTGATCCTGATTGTCTGTGCAAAATTTCATGTCGATCCATCTGATACTTAATTAATGTGAACCAAAGCGGTGGACTGACCAACTGACTACATCAAATGTCAAATGTAACCACACAGTGTAAGTGGGACTGAGTTGTTTTTTGGTTCAGACCCTCCTTTCTACAGAGGTGTCATTTCTCATAGTCTGTGATAATCAGATCACTATTAGCCACACACGGTATAAGGATTTTTTTCACCCCTTTTCTTCCCTGCATGTCTTCACCCCCCCCCCCCCCCCCC
>JBBMOC010000016.1:6372213-6399472 GCA_037975185.1 Centropyge bicolor | reverse complement strand
GGGGGGGGGGGGGTGGAAAGAGAGAGACAGACACACAAAGGAGAGAGACATACAGACAGAAAGAGAGAGAGAGAGAGAGACAGGAGGATATGTTTGACAGGAATAAGAAACAAAGGCAGGAGAGACTGTCGGGGGGGGGGGGGCGGGGACTGAGCCGACAAACCAGTTAACGTAGCTTTAATCAAACGTGCCAGTGTTAAATATTCAGAAAACAAACAGTGACAGAGAATCTGAAACATGAATGGGAGCATTGTTAACCAAATGCAACTTCAGATCTTCCACATTGTTCTTTCCAGCAAAAGCAAAATTAAAAGCTACTGTTCCAGGAGTGAAATAACTGGAGCATGTGTGACAGCTAAGATTACACATAGCTACACAGCTCACATAGCTAACACTCATTAATATCTGAGCCTAATTATAGCACTCAGAATTGAACTCACAGACTTAACAGTCTATTTCCAGAGGAGCTGCTTCATTTACCTATTCGCAGATCGCAGAGGTGCTACGGTGACTCGTAACACAGACATTTCTCAGGTCACAACTTCAAGGCTTTTAAAGACATACAGACATGTTTGTCCTAACCATTACAGTCTAACAGTTAGCAGACTTGGGGTTAATCCCTCAGACTCAAGCTTGGGCTTCCTTCCAGATTCATCATTTTGTATCAATATTCAACAATCATGCACAGAGGAATGCGTCATAGAAATTAATTTCTCCAGCAGTAGCCTCAGCAGCCCAGAAGGCAGGAAAACAACAAGAAACAGGCACAACTCTCTTTGTTACTTGAACTGATAAACCCTGCCTGTAGTTCTCACTGTGCTCTCTCTACTGCTCTCTCCACCTACATGTAAAACAGCAGCTGAAAGCCACAGGTTGAAGCTCTTTGGTCGATGATAAAAGGTAAAAAAATTGAATCAAGCAAGACCAGTGTAAATCCAGCTTTAGTTTCACTGATGGCAAACTGCTGTACTGCTACTTTGAGCTTAAAGCCAATGTCAGCAAGTTAACAAGCTCATAATGACAACATACTGATGATTAGCAGGTACAGTCTGACGTTACCATGTTCATCATAATTTAGCATGATGTATTGCCAGCGTTTGCTAATTAGCACTTGACACAAAGTATGGCTAAAGGTTGATGGGAATGTTTTACTTTTGCAGGTGTTTTGGTCAGAAACCAAAGTATTGGATGAAGTACTCTTTCATCAGGCTCCATCATCAGGTAAAAATCTCCAACTGAACTTAACATTTTTTGTCTGCTACACCATATTGCCACAACCTGGCTCACGGCTCTGCTCTGTAAAACACTTTGTTCTCCTTTGAGAAAAAAAAACAAATGGGAGAAATTTCAATTTAATATTGCACCACCATCATTGCAATGATTGCACCCCCTAGTTTTCCAGTATCCATCAGTGTTGATGGAGACTGCCTATTTCTGCCAATGGCTCATTATTCCAAAACCCCAATAGTCCAAAAAAAGGTCCCACTGGACCGAAAGCCCATTTCACATCTGTGCCAAAGTTTGAGGCACTCAGTCTAATAGTTGTTGAGAGATTACACTCAGGTCAGCCTAATGGTGGCACTTGCGGAAAGGTCATGGGATTGCCAAAATTGTTAGGGTTCATTGTCAAGGAATCATGGGCATTTTTGGACCATCCAAAAAAGCCATCCCAATGTTGAAATATTTTACTGGATAAGTGAAATCTTTGACCTGCTGGTGGTGCAACAGGTAAAGTCGGGGGATCACCAAAGTCATAATAACTCATCCTCTGGGGACCATGAACATTTGTGCAAAATTTAACGTACCTAATTAGTTTGACCGACCAACAGACTGAAATGGATTTTCTTTGCAACAATCGCAGTTTGATGATACAACAAACCGACGTCAGTCCTCAAAGCAACTGATTGTGTGCCTTATTTGCATTCAGACCAAGTATCTTGACTTTTGTGGAGGCATTTGGTCCTGATGAGGACAGGGGTGAAAGAACAAACCCTGAAAAAGCCTGAGGAGTCAATCCCAGTCACTCTACAAGGCTGCCTCCATTACTCAAATCAAGCATCAGGAGATGTGAAGAAACATCAGGCACATGCGTGAATGGCACAGTTGGTTTCTCATGAAATGTGACTACTAATGTTTCACTCTAACTAAAATTGTTTTCAGGAAATTGCTTTCCACGCTGTATATAAACTGACAAAATAATTACGAGCATGAAAATTATACCATGCCACCATGTGACTGGTGCAAGGAAACACAGGCAATGCATGGAGGAATATAATCTGGATAAAAATATCAAGAATCAAATTGTTATTCAATTTCTATTTAATTTAACTGCCAATTGCATAGTTCTGTTATCAGAATTTGGAACAAGCTTTCTGGAGTTCATTTACTTCCAAACATTAGCGTCTGCTCACGCATATGAGAACACATGAGTGCTGACGAGATTAAATTTGTTCCAGGTTCAATCCAAAAGGTATGTTTACAGTAATTACTTCCAGTGCAAACTGCAACTCATTTTATTCTAGCAGTATGCGTTGATTTGAGTGCAGCCTGACTCACTGGCAGTTACAAAAATAATTCCACGCAAGATTGTCAGAAAATGTCCACTTGTCCTAAAAACAGCTTCACAAAACTCTGAGAACATTCCCCCTAAATAATTTAGCACCCACTCTGCTCCTCTGAGGTTCCTTCATCTGTTTCTATAGAGAAGTAAAATCTACATTCTCTAGACATATAAACTAATATTTACAATGCACTGCCCCACCACACACACAGATTTAATATCCCTGTAGAGAGCAAAGTGTTGCATATCATCCACTAGAAAATGGACATATTCACCAAAATATCTACAACCTTATGATTACAGAGTGGGATGTGTTATTTAAGCAGTGAAGGATTTGTAGCTTCAGCTTATTTAAAGTTGTTGAAGGTCAGACTTAAGAGCTGCTATCCTGGGAAACACGTGATGTCGAAAGAAATGTGTTTATAAGATGATAGCTGGATAAGTGGTCCTGCTCCTAAAAGTGCAACAACAGAAGAGTGAGTGAGATGTCAGTCAAGTGCAGTTTGTGCACGCCCACACCATGCTGAGGAGACATGCTAACAGGCAACACAACTTAAACCACCTGTGTGGGAGCTTTAAATCAAGACAGTTATTTGGACATACTCTCCCTACTTTCAATATCTGCCTTCCAGCACCCTTATGATTTCAATGTCTACCTTCTTTTACTTGGCGAATCCTTAAAGAAGGGGTGAGTCATTCTGGAGAGAGATTGTTCATGTTTGAATTCAACACACAACAAATACATCCCTCACTTCAGCGCTCCTTCTGTAGCTACACCCCCCCAAATTTAGCAACTCACAACTCTCCTGCTACCACTACCATAGCCAGCAATACAACAACAGCAAATCTTGGCAAACTGCAAAATAAGCTGAATGTCTATGGGCAAGTAATTGCATTAGCTGACACTCCGATCACAAGCATTACAAACATATCAGCATAGCAACTCTGATGTTCCCCACCGAGCAGAAACAGAGCGACCTCCTCAGTCTTTATGTCTTTCAACTCTTCAGGTCTCTCCACTGTTGGAAAGCCAATGTTAACACGGTTATGTTGTTAACATGTCCTGTGCATGAGCATGACCACCACCTGTTGCTGATTGGCTGGAATAGTGTTTATTCACAGAGCCAGGGTTGTTTGTCAGTGTGCAATCAGAACAGATAGTTAAGGGACTGTGAGGATATATTTGCTGAATTTGACCAAGCATGTATTGGATTGGAATGACTTAAGACAACACAGCTGGGGATGCTGAGCCATTTCTTAAAACATTTCAAAGTGATAATGGGGAGAGTCTACCAGTGTTTCTTTCTGTACTGGTCTGATGTAACACCATTACTGGGCTGTTCACTGCCGACCTTGTCAGACCATCCCAAAGAAGCGTGAGAAGGCAAGCGCTTTTAAAATCTGTCTCAAGGTCAGTTTCGGTTGTGTGATGGGGTTAATCATGAGCTCAGTGCAGCAGGACCTCTCCGCGCTCTCAGCTGGAGCTCGCCCTGATGAGCGCAGGTAGTGGGAGTCCAGTTTGCATGGCTCCCTGCTGTCACTGATGGTTGGAGAAACAGGGAAATTGCATTCACAGGCTCAGCGGGAGTTGCTTTCCTCCTTATCCCACAAGCTCTGGAGCAAACCCCAAACTGCTTAGTTAAATGGTGACTAAAATAGTTATTTTTTGCTTCTATCAAATCCTCACCAAATGTGGCACGTAAAATAATTTGATGAGCCCCAAAAGCTTTTCAGTCATTTCTTTGATATGAAATATAATTGGTGACTAAATTCTTGTAACTGTGGACTATTTTACATATCGACTCCTGTAACTTTTCAACTCATTCTGTAATTATAAATATGGACTGTATATCAACTCTGAGTGAGACTGCAAAATGTCAACTGTATTCACCTATAGGTGGCGCTACATCAACATTATACATTTAAATGGCCAACTCTAGTTGTTAGTGTGACTAACTTGTTTGCACAATTCAAATTTATACAAAGCTCCAATGTTCATAGTCTGTTTCAGTCAGCATGATTTTCTGTCTGTGAGTACTTGTTGATGCAGACATTTCTTAACTTTGTGAAAAATTTAAGAATAAAACGAGCAGTAGATTTTTTTGGTATAATAGCCTTGTAAAAGAGATTCCTACTATGATCACAACTTAAGTCTGTAGTCTGCATAAAAAAATGTGTCTTCGCACAATTTAATTATTAATTTAATGTTTCATTTGTGTTTGTTTTGCATTAAATCTTATTTAAACACCAAGTGGATCCTTTCAACAGGGAGATGTTGTTGCTTATTCAGGACCAGTGCAAAAGAAATCTGTTTGTTTGAATGAAAGACTTTGTGCACTAACATGCAATACAGTTTTATCTATACCATCTGATGAAAAAACTGTTTTTAAACATAATTTATAAAACCAATGGTAACACTTTATTTGACGCCTATCTCTATAACGCATTATAAATGTATTTATAATGCGTTATAATGACATTATAGCACTGTATAACTATACTTATAAACACTCGTAAATGATCATACTGTTTATAGCAATAATCATAACACATTATAAAGCATTTTATCATCACTTATAAGGTCAGGTATTATAATACATTATAACTGTTGGCAACTCACTGACAATTCCCACAGAGATAATGCATTATACATATATTTATGATATGCTTATATCGCCTATATAGAGATAGGCATCAAATAAAGTGTTACCAAACAAATTAACTGATAATTTATAATATGGTATGATATTGTAAATATTAACCTCCACTCTTCAGTGTGTTGCGTGGAGGAGAGCAGAGCTGCCGTGGCTTTGTGCTTGTTTGTTTCTCCTCTCTGTGTGAACACTGTCCTCTTCTCTGTTTGTTAAGCCTGTCCTCTTTCCAGGTCTCTGTTGTGGAGAGGAGGTGGTGTGGCTCAGATCCTACCTTGTGGGCGACACCTGAAGCTGCTCAGTTGTCCTCCTGGAGCCAACCTCTTCACTTTTGTTTCGCAATCTACATTTTGTCATCATAATAGTATGTATTCTGCTCTGTACACACATCTATAGTATGTCTGTCTGTCCTGGGAGAGGGATCACTTCCCTGTTGCTCATCCTAAGGCTTCTATCATTTTCCATGTTAAAAGTTTTTTGTTTTTTTATTTTTCTCATTCCAATCGTGTGACTAAAGACACAGGGTGTTGTATGCAGCACTGATTGTAAAGCCCCTTGAGGCAAGTTATTTATGTTAATGGGCTATATAAATAAGATTTACTTGAAAAATTGATGGAGTGACAGAGAAGTTAACCAACTCCCACCCCTCATTCATCCTCCACTGAGGCCAACTCTGACTCATCAAGTCACACACAGCCGTGAATCAGAATAGGCCAGAGTGAATGGTGTGTGCACTTTATGTGTTTGTGTGTGTGTTTGTGGTGTGTGGGCAGCGGGCGGAGATGCCAGGAGTACAATAAACCGTTTTAATACGTCCACAAAACCGCATCAACTCAGAGCCTCTGTGGCTGACACTACTGGGCAGCTGTTTATCTCTAATCAATATGAACACAAAGAGATTACAACGAAGTCTTATCATCTGTCATCTATTACAGCGTGGCTCCAGTAAATATACTGTTGTTGTCTGCACTACCTGTTGTGGAGGGTAAATCCTGCCATAGTCAACTGACTGAGCAGCTTTGAGTTTCAGTGGCAGCGGTCCAGTCAAAGCTGTGGTGGCGATGATGATGCAGCGAGCTCAGCCGACTGTGCCCTTCCCAAGCTTTGTAAGTGCTATCATGAAAGCACTCGAACATGTAAGGGCATATCTGATTTGCAAACCAAATACCCTCAGCCAAAACGCTCTCTTTCAGTTGTTCACAAGTGGAGTATATTAAAGAATCATTTGACACTAAATTATACCAGCATTTTTTTTTTTGCAGCTGCCACAAGCTGCAGATAAACTTAGAATGATAAGTTAAACATGATCATTGGATCTGCAGTCATCTTGAGATCAGGCTGATGGAAGCTTTTAAGGGAATGTTGCGGCTGGAAAACTGCAATTTCCATCTCTGCTTTTTTTTTGCTCATGGATTCACATGATCAAAGCTGACAATTTGAAAACATGCATTTTTAAAATGAACTCCCTTTTTTCAGATACAGTACGATAGTACACATAATAGATGCAAGAATAGGTAAAATAGTGATTGAGTATTCAGACCCCATCACTTTTTACACAGTTATGTTGCAGCCTTATGCTAAAGGCATTTAAATTCATATTCCCTTATCAATAAACTACACAGAGACAGGCTTTTAGATGTTTTAGCAAAATTCACTAAAAAGGAAAAAACTGAAATATCACATAAGACATAAGTATTCAGACCCCTTGCTATGACTCAGGTTGCCTCATACATATTTCTCTTGATCATCTTTGAAATAATGTTCCAATTTATTTGTCTCTATTTGACTTTGTTACATTGAACATGGCTACAAAAAATCTTTTTGTTTGGAGCAGCAAAGTGACTAGGGGGAGAAGTAAGAGAGGTGGCTAAGAACCCATTGGTCACCCTGGCTGAGCTCCAAAGATCCTGTGTGGAGACAGGGAGAGCTTCCAGAGGAACAGCCATTACTGCTCTGGACTTGACAGAGTGGCCAGACAGAAGCATCTCCTCTGTGAAAGAAAAGTGAAAGTCTGCTTAGACTTTGCAAAAAAAAAAAAAAAAAAAAAAAAAACACACACCTAAAGGAAACTGTGAGAAACAAGGTTTTCTGGTGTTCAAGACTGAACTGTTTGGCCTTAATTCCAATGGTGAGGCATGGTGGTGGCAGCAGCTGCCATGCTGTGGGAGTGTTTTTCAGCAGAAGGGACGAGGAGACCAGTCAGGGCGGAGGGAAAGTTGAACAGAGCAAAGTACAGCGATATCCTCGATGAAAACCTGGTCCAGAGTCCACAGGACCTCAGACATTAACCCTACGCAGGCAGCCAAGACAAGGCCTGAGTGGCTTAGGGACAGCTCTGTGAATGTCCTTGAGTGGCCCAGCTAAAGCTCAGACTTGTACCCAAGTAAACACGGTCCCCGTCCAACCTGACAGAGGATCTAATGGCAGAAAATCCAAGTCCAAGTGTGCAAAGCTTGTCACGTCATACCCAAGTACTCTCAAGGCTGTATTCATTGCCAAAGGTGCTTCAACTAAAAATTTTTTTTTTTTTTTTCAAATTTACAAACATTTCTAAAATCCTGCTCTTGCTTTGTCATTATGAGGTATTGAGCATAGATTGATGAGGGAAAAACTGAATTTAAACAATTTTTACATAAGGTTGCAACATAGCAAAATGTGAAAAATGAACACCTTCTGAAAGCACTGTACATCCAAGCTGAGACTCTCAGCTTGTATCTAGTAAATCCCATTCAGCGCAGGAAATGGTGTAAGCTGATCACACGCGTTACAGTATGCCAACCATATTGCCCCTCAGAACAAGACACTCTGCACAGTAAATGTAAGACACAGATGCAGACATGCATAATGCATGTGTTGAGCAAGTGTTCACATTGCAATGTGAGTGTGCTATGTTGAGAGTATTTATGGCATATTGCCCTGTGAATAATGACTCCAAACACACACACACACACGCTCACATTATTTGCATGTGCATTGATCCACACACATTTGCAGACAGACTGAACAATCTAGCCTCTGCTGGCAGTACAGACGGATGTCTTCTTGGCAGCTTATAACCTGTATCAAACTACCTGCTTGGCTTGCACTGAGCAAGTAATGACATGTACGCAGTATTATTGCATGCATTAATAGAAATGTACACTGCAGTCCTCAGTTGGCTGTCAGTTCTATTCAGTGTTGATAATGAGAAGTCATTACTATGCTGTTCTTTACATCCAGAACAGATTTAGTGTACTGCATATATTGATCACTGAGCAGAGGAGGATACTATATCTGTCAGTGTTCTCTGTTGGAAAGAGGCTGTTTACAGAGGCCTTGGATGCTGCACCTGGTAAACTTATTGACCAGTCACAAGTATGTTCAAATAAACCCTGCTCATGAATATTGACCGACGGCCCATGAAATATTGAGTGTGCTTTGCTTGATCCTTGGCTGTGTGTTTTTGGTTGTTTCCCCTGTGGATGTGTGGATGGATGGAATTCTTTATCAAATGTATTTACATTAATGTTACAAGCTGCAGTAAAGAGTCTGCAAGTCACTCTTTACCTAGATGAAAAGATAAAAAGTAAAAAAAAAAAAAAGGAATTAATTTTTGGTTTTCACCTTGTGAAACACTCTGCAATGAAATTTAATTTCGTTTCACTTTTTATTCATCATTTAATGGTTCAATGATTTATGTTTATTCAAAATGTAATCTCATTTACAGGCCTAATGAATCCTGAAGTATCCCCCTGAATGTCTGGTGAATTTCATTCAGGCAGGATAGGTTTCACTGAGCTCAGTGAAACTTCAAACATAATGCGATGAGGCAAACTGATGAAACAGCTATCACAAATTCAACTTTAATAAAGGTTATTATGCGCCTAATCACGAAAATTGAATTAAAGTTGAATGCAAGATTAGAATTATGAATATATGAAAACGCATGAATCAGATATGGAGAAACAAAGTGGGAACAACAAGCGTGGGAGAAAATCCTCTCATATTTATATAGTGTAAATTAATTAGTCTATAGTATTTTCCTAGGTTACGTTTCATAGACATCTATAGGATATAGGAGAATTATTAAAATAACTGAATCACTGTAAATGATTCATCTTATTCTGTTTGCAGAATGTTGTTTTAGGGAAAATATGATCTTAACCTTCATTTTTACTTTTATTAAACATATAGTAATATATTCTTCATCAGAATCTGTATGTATGTAATATATTGAGTGGATCTGACCGAACTTGTTTCACAACCTACTTGTGACTTGACTTCACATCACACTGGAGCTCAGACTTTGACATTTATGAGTCGGAAATTGAATCGAGACTCGGACCTGATGAGTTAAGTGACTCAAACAAGAGTCGTGGTGTCTCACGTCTGGTGTTTGTTTGAAATAGAGGTTGGCGATGTCCATCAATCACAGCGCTGCTTTCATTTACGCATTTCTGCAAGTGTTGCATTTTTTCCCAGCGTGATCAACTAATGTAATGAGCTTAATGCAGGAAGCCGAGGGGCGAGGTTGGCGGGTGCTGATGGGTGTTGGTGGCGGTGCTGATGGGGCTTATCATGAGGACTGGGGGCCTACTGGATGGGTGAACAGACCTCTGTATTAATCAGCTAAGGAGGAGAGGAGAACACATGGGCTCTGGAGCCTCCTCCATCCCACACACAGCCTCCAATTAAACAATTAGGGGCCGAGGCTGCTGTAATTGGAAGCATGGTTGCTCCTGCTGCACGAGGGCTTCCACTAGGTCAACAGCCCTGTGGCCACCCTACTCCACGCCACCAGCATGCCCTTGAATTGAACTCTAACATCCCCATTGCTCTCTGTCTCCTTGCCCTGTCCTGCTCCCTCCCTCTCTCTCTCTCTCTCTCTCTCTCTCTCTCTCTCTCTCTCTCTCTGTCTGCTTGTCTCTCTCTGCTCCTGTTTCTGATCTAATTGCAGCGGTCCATATGGACGGTGGGAAAAACTGCAGTGTCTGCAAACCTGGACGTATTTCCTGTGCGTGCTGTGTCCTTTATTATGGCACAAGCTGCCGTAATCCAAGAGTAAGGATTCAGGATTGCCTGCAATATCTTAAAGTGCATGACAGTCTCATGTCTGCATCCTTTTAAATTTCATTTCCCTATTTGAAATGACAGAACCTATCATAACAAATATTCATGCATGTGCCTGAGAAGTCAACACAGACGCAGATGTGAATAATTACACCACCCTGAAACACAGTGTGAATGTTGCTTCCTCGGATGTGGCCCGTCCCTTAGTGTTACTGTGTAAAATGACAAAGCACCATGTCACAGAGGAATGCCGGGCATGTTGTATCCACTCACCCAGGTCAGCCTCCTGACAGCGGGCCGGTTTTATGGTTTTGCTGACTGCTGCTTTTGATGGTGTAATTGTGACAATGATCTCATTCTCTCCCTCTCTCTCTGCCCGGTCTCAAGGAGCTCTGTGCTCAGCCTTCTTCCCAGCGACTGGCAGTCAGGAGGGCGAGGTGGGGGGTGCACATTTCATTAGCTTTCAATTCATATTGAATTTATTAATCCCATGCTGGTTCTGCAGGGTGGAAGGCTGCTTAAGAAGGGGGAAAATATCTTTGATATAGACACCTTTTCCCCCATCTGCTTGCAATGTGTGTGCAAAAGTGTATGAAAGAGAGGAGAGAGGGGGGGAAGGGAGAGGGAGAATAACAACGACAGCCTAACAACAAGGGCTTGTGAAAAGACTGCAGCAGGAAAAAGTGTGTCAGATCATTTACCAGCGGGGATGCACGACTTCGTCTTTTTAAAGGCAGCAGCCCTGCAGAAAGGCTCTTGTCTAGTCAGCACTGCAACAAAGGCACAGCTATGGCTTTATTTGTGTGCCTGGAATGTTCCTGCGCGCTCTGGGGCAGCACCCGAACAACTAACCCTCAGCTCCATCAAGGGAGGGAACATGGCGCTAACCTCAACCAGACCTCACCCCAGATAGAGAAGCAAATCATTGTTGCAACAACTGAGCTGACAAGCTCTTCACACTATTTAACTATAGAAGTGACTTAACAAAGAGCGGCTCTCTGCCTAACTGCCTCTGAATAACACTGTTTGACATCGTTCTGAAGAGACTTGTGTTGTAGCACCGCAGCCCTGTCACAAAGCAGGGTGTGTTTGTTGGATTTGAGCAGGTGTCAGCTGACAATCAACAGAAGTTCATCAACTCTTATGTAGACAGCTTGCAAGCAGACACTCATTATGTTTTTATGCAGTAATAATGCATGACCTGCAAAACTACTAGGACACTTTGTGGTTTAGTCCACTTGTGGTTCCCATTCTGCTTTGCCTGACCCCCTCACTCAGCAAGCCTTCACACACTCCCGCCCCGGCTGCTCAGACGGATGCTGAGGGGCGCGGAGCCAGCCTCTCTGCATCCTCAGCACTCTGCAGCCCTCTCAAGCTAATGACGAAGGGCTGCTCCCACTTTGTCACACGGAGAACTCTCATTTTGGCAATTCCGTGCTTGCGTCTGTACGCGGGAGGGGCAGGGAGCTTCCCATTCAAGTTTAGGCGGCGTCAACTGTTTTTACAGTCGCAGCAGAATGGGGTGTAATGTTAGAGTAAAGCAGGATTTGAAACGTTTTAGACTGCCTGTTAAAAACATGTTTTTTTTCCTGCTGATTTGGGTGTTGCCTTACAAGGACCTTTTTTTTTTCCCTGTACACCTAGCACCTGTCAATCAGCCTCCCCCACCACATGCTTGATCTGACAGAGATCAGACCATCCCAGTAACACCTGCTGGACCTGTAGGCCTCCAGCTCACACCACTGACCATACATTTCAAATATTCTGTTTCATTCATCAAGTTATAGTCAAGTTTCTGGACAGGGTTTTTTGATAGGGTTTTCTATGTCATGGTGTACAAGCCATTCAGAAGTTTATTCTGGAGGGATCATTAAGAAGAGACTGTATCCTTCTCAATGTCTTGAATCCTAAAAAAAAGTAAGATAGTAGAAAGTAGATTTTCCTGTATTGCCTAAGTACAATATTTCTGTGCTTCGTATGCATGTTTCTCACACTGACGTAATGATTGTATTGGCGAACAGACAGAGCACAATGAACTATATAAAGACATTGTGAAATTGTCATTGTGGTACTATTGCCACACAAATGCCATATTCCTGGTGACAGGAAACTTAGACTCAAAAAGTTAGAATGCAGTTTTAAATGCGTCCAAACTTCCATAATGTTTTCTTTGAGATCAGGTTTTATTTTTTACTTTATTTTGATGTTGCAATGTAGCACAAGGGAGATTTACTCTACTTTCCTAGATGCAGCTTTATCAGCAGACTCTAGAACTGGGATGCTTTTGTTTTCATGCTTTTTCAGTTTCCTCCTTTTCAAGTGAATTTCTCAGCTGGATTCAATGCGGCTCTTTCATGGGAAACAAAGACAAAAGCTTACCAGTATATATATTTATTTACTTTTATTTTTTTATTGTGGTTAAAAAAGGCTAATGACCATGTAGACAATATGAACCAAAATCACTAAGTACTTGAATCTCATGTGCTTTTATTTTTCAGATTAGCCTCATGCCTCCTAAAACATTATATTATTGTAATTCAAGCACAACCTTGGCTCTCAAGATGTTTTTATTCCACATTTTAGTAAGTTTGCAGCCAGGGCCAAGTGCCATTATGTGAGTAAATGAATGGAATAAGTGCTTGTTCTCATTATTTTTCAAAAGCTCTCGTCTATCCATCTTTGCAGACTAGGTTTGTGGATGCCTGCAAAAAAAATTCAATAGGCAGTGTGTTTAAACGTGTGTGTATGTGTGAGAGAGGGGGCAGGAGAGATGTGAAAGCAAAGAGCACATATCTCTGTGTGCTTTAACGTGAGGGCTGGGAGGAGGGCTACTTTATTTGAACACGGCACGCTTGTTGACCCTCTTCATAACTATTCCTTCTCTGCAGAGGCCAACAATGGGATATTACCACTTAGCCTCTGTAAACACAAGTTACGCAGTTGAACTCTGGACCTCGGAGTCATGCTCTTAACTGCTGAATGCCTCGGCCGTGTCTGCCAGTGAAGGAAAAAACCTCTCCTGTCTGCGTGGTCAATTTTATTGATTTACAGAAAGCTTTTCAAATATGTCACGTGATTCTTGTGATCTTTCAGTAGCAGCGCTGTTTGTCCCGTCTCTTGCCCTGTGTCTAAGGTCATAGGACATACACAGCTACGCAGCTTGAGATTTCTCCATGCTGTTTTCTCACCTTGAATGTTTCATGCTCTGCCATTTGAGCCTGTTAGATGAAGATAGAGTCTAATTTTCCGTCCTGTGCGTTGATGTTTTTTTCTGTCTTATCTGACCACCGGTGCTCATTAAATTCAGCCCGTGTTCTCTTTCTGGCTAAATCTCAGATTTATTATTCACTTTCTCATGCAGGATTTAGTCACACAACAGTGAGACAGGGCCCTCCGGCAAATGCTCCTATAGCAGAATGGCAGGGACCACAGAGCATGTCAAATCAAATGTCAAAAAAGCAGTTGGCCAACTCCAAACTATCTCACACTTTCATTTCCCCAATATTCTTGAGTGCTGCTGGGAGAGAATATATATGACAGAATGTCTCTGTGGGACTCAGATAAGAGGGAGCTGGAGATAAGTGAGAGAAAACCATCACCAGATATGATAGCAATCTGGTATTCACATTAGTTACTCTGCTATGACAACTGTGCTCATCGGCCGCGCTATTAGATACTTTTTTTTTCTGTTAAACAATCTTATACAGATGGTATCATGCCACAATTGTTTTTTGAATCTAGGGGAGTGATGATAAAGCGTGGGAGGCACTGAATGTGAGATTATCATTCATTCCTATGGGGAGATTTAAGGTTGAGAAAGCTGCTCACTCCTTTGGGATCAGATGAAAGACACAAAGCTAATGTCGAAGGGCTTCAGAGACTGCACAATACAAGCACAAATCTCTTGTTATACATTGTGTTGGTAATGAGTTTAAAGTGCTTGCATAATGAACACATCTTTGCTGGATCATATCATTTAGATTGAGATTTTTTGCCCATTTTTTTTTTATCTTTTGCTGCGAGGGGCAGATGCTTCTTTGGCTTGGGAGCAATGTCAGAGGACGAACAAACACTGTACATTGACAATGGAAGAGTGTTGCCTGCAAGGGTCAACATCGTTTTCATCCGAGCCATGTTGGTGAAGCATTCTCCCAAAAATACTTGGAACAAATTGATCTCCTCACATGTTGCCGTACTTGTCAGACTGCCATACCTTCATGACTCCATCAGTGTTTCAGGAGCAGCCAGCTGTTTTCTGCCCCCAGGACCTGCTGTCATCACCACCTTTAAGGCCTGGTTTTCTCAGCTCCCTCTTTCAGTATTGCTAACAGGAAATGTTACTTGTGATTCTATAATTCTATAATTCTGGGCACAAAAGAAAAGAACTGTCACCGATTATTGCGTATGTTTTATTGCAATAACTGCAAGGCAGCAGTAGCATAATGATAATAACAGATCAGAGTAATTTTCAATGTTGGGATTACATGGCAAAAGCAGTGTTACTACCAAAAGGAACTACAAAAAAAATTGCGCTTTAAGGAAGAGTCAGTGTTCATTGAAGGAGTCACAGGATAACAGAATATGGGTTAGCTGGTCAACCAGTTGCCATTCATTTCTAAAAAGAAACTACCATGACTAAAGACCGCTTACAACTCATTATAAATATTCCATAAACCTACAGCGCTCACACTTAGAAATAGAGGAAATAATATTCTGGCTGGAAGTGTGCCTTGGGGTAAAAATAGATAGGAAGGTTCTGTTGGCTGAATTTAGTTAAAATTCCTCACTTGCCTGAAGAATTGATTGTACAAAACAGAATATTTGAACCAAATAAAAAGGAGCAAAAAAACCCACAGAGAGAGATATTGATAGAAGAATTTATTAACCTATTTTTTATTACAGTGGCTGATAATGTTGCATCACAATATTGCATGTACAGTATTTTTCATTATACTCTTTTATCCACAGTATAAGGATGCGATTATTTGTTGAAATGATCTATAAACGTCAGCTCCAGTAGCCCTGACTCTAACAATTATTTGCATGCACAGCTTACAGAGGGAAAGCTCCTATACCCAGTGGTAACACAAATTTAACTGGACAGAGGGTCCCTCTAAAATCAGTTAGCCTTGAGCTTAATGTAGACTACATCACGCACAAGCCAAAAGAAGTTGGAAAAAATATTTTGTTTGGTTTATTTCTCTCACAATTTGCAGCTGTAATTGAAGCCCTTTTGGTTTGGCCCGACTTCAGCTTGGATGCTGTTTGTATGAGCTCAGAAGTGCAGCTCTCAATTGTGCAATGTTTTTGCAATATTTTGGAAAAATGATATGTATAACTGAGCTCACTCATTCCAGAGCAAAAATCATGGAGTTTAATGATATAAAACCGTCTGGTTTGAGTAATAAATTGCTTAGAAAGAAATGCTGGCTGTAGCCAAAACCTGGAAGAAAAAAAGGCAGAAAAGCAGAAAATACTGTATCCTGAAGACATCCATCCTGCTAACGGGTCCTTGAGAAACATGGTTGTGTGTTTGCTGCTCTAAGGCCTGGGCAAGGAAAGAAGTAATGTATTGTGTAAAACTGTCAAAGTTTATGGTGAAATGTTAATTAGATTGATTTTTAATGTGCATAAACACTACAGTAACAGTATGGATAACTTGTAGCCTGAAAGAAGTTGCCATGATGTTACTCTGAAATATACTGGTTTAATTTTTCCTGATATGAAACAAGACGTAAATAAAGAGATGGATGAGTTTCTGCCATGCTGAAGGTTTATCACACAGTAATAAGTGATACTGTGTCAGAGTCAGTAAAAAGATGTTTGAGCTTTGTTCAGTCAAGAATAAAACTGGTTTGACCTTTGGGTTTACGAACATTAAACTGTTGTAGCACTCTTTGACTTTGATTTGCATACTTCATTACCTCGCCCTTTTATCTTATTTACCTTTCAGTGTAGTGTTCTCATTGTCAGGGTTTAAATCTTACTCAACCTTTTCTGTAGTTGTGTCAACAAATATTTATTTTTCTGTTCAAGTGTTCCCTGTAAGTCCTGTTGATGTAATAATTTTTATTCATTTTCTTCAGTAATATGCATTTGTTTTATTCCTGCAGTTTTGCACTCAATCTTTGATTTCCCTGCTTTTCTTCATCTCTCTTAAGCCCCGCTGTGTGAAATCGAGGTCAAATGAATGTATTTGATTGAAATAAAACAAAACAAAGGGCGCATCAATGCATCTCGGTTGCACATTTCAATTGCAAGTGCAACATCACATGCGCTAGGTGGTGCACTGTGTAAGTGAGCAAGTTTGGAGGGTTTGATCATTGGTAACAAAATCTGTTGCTCAGTAGCGCCGCTTGCGCTGGCCTAGCGGCAATACCTATCAGTCTTGTGTTATTACAGCCCTCATGACCACGACAGTGTCAAGTTAGCTGTGCTCGACCACGAAGCGTCTTGTCGGGACATTCAAAATAAAACGCGCGCTGAAGACAACATGTTGCAGCAGGAACAGTGACACAAATTAAGCGATAGAAATGAAATATATTATTAAGTATTTAAATATAGATGGCAACATTTATTTTTCTAAATCGTGTGTTCATGGAATTACTCATAATATTAAATAAAATAATTTAATACTTTTACTTTGCCGGAAGTGTTGCCTGCGCTCTGACGTGCGCCTGCGCAGCTTCGGTTAGCTTGACAAAGCTTTGACCACGAATGAGCCAATAGGCTGTGGAAGGCAGAGTTGTCCCTGTGGCCGCCATTAAAGAAAGGAATCCATGAATTCAAATGGAAACCAACAGGAACCGAGGCTGAAAAAATGATCGAAATAATCGTTGAAATATAGGCCGGTGCCAGATTTCGAGAGGTTTTTTACAGGATGTGTTTCGGTTTTAGACTAATTTTTGCAATGGAGGAGTAAGACAGGACGTTTTTATTTTTTTAAAGCAGAGACCGTTTTAGGGCTAAGGGGGAGGGGGAGAGTTGCTTCTTTGCTCTCCTTTTCTTTTTGTTTTATGAACATTTTTCGCTCCCGTGAATTTGTTTCCTCTGCGTGCTTTCGAGATGTCTACATAACGAGCACACAATCTCTTTTATCCGCTTTTAGCTCCGGACTGCAGTCGGAAGGTTGTTGAATTAACTATCCTCCAGCCAAATGTTACAAAAAATATCTCTCGTTGATTAAAGCCTGCACATCTTAGAAAACACCAATCCGCCAATTGTTCTTTATTTCCCGGGAAGTGAAATGATGGAGAGTTGGACCTCGCAGTGAAGAAGGATGAGTTCTTGTTATGTACCAAACGGGGCCAGCTTGGAGGATTGCCATTCCAATCTATTCTGTCTGGTAAGAGATTTAAAACTAAAGGAAAGCAGCCATTTTTAACTAGCTGAACAGGGGCTAAGCTAACGTTAGCCACACAGGCATCAGTTGATAGGAGCTTAGCTAGGCTTACGGCCCTGTCGAGCTGACATCATTTCAGGACAACAAGGTATCCCAGTTCGCTAATGTTAACCTTTCCCCCTGCTTTTAACACCTTGTCACTTACTAATAGCGGCCTGTCTTTTATAATCTCCACATTTCCATTTTTCCATTAGCAAACCACTCAAGGTTAACGCCACTCGCTTGTTAAGCTTCATTTACTATATTACTCAGGACAACATATCGCCTGTTAGCACGGAAATAACTGTTGTGCATTTAGCTGCCAAAGAGCACCGCCGTGTTTCCCAACCAGTTAGTTGTTGTAGCACTTTCTCCCTTTCGACTCAACACCTTGTTTATTATTAACTTCCTATCTCGGTCTCGTTGCATCTCTCCACTGTGTTTTATCAAGTGGCCACCTCGTAAACCAAACACTTCATGCACTCCGGTTTGTTAAGTTGAGTCCCTGAAAACTGGGAAACCACTGCTGTGAAATACTGTGTTTTTGTGACAACTCCTGGAGGAACCAATGTCAGTGGCCAACTTGCACAGCTTGTCGATGAAAGCACGCCCCTTATGCTTTTCCCCTGCAAAAGCTCTTTCTCTGTCTGCCTCTCTCTCTCTGTGTCTCTCTGTTTTGCATGTAACAAGATTGTAACAGTATTTGTTTGCAAGCTTTAATTATTTATGTAATATGTCATCATCTTGTTTGTCAGTGGCTTAATCTCCTTGGACTTCATTTTTTAGTATTCACACCAACTAGGGCACAGGCCCCAGGCTGATTATATAATCTCTGGCATACATTCCTGGGCTTTACAAACATCTAGGTAGTTACATATCTAAACACTTACTTGCGCCACTGTAAACTACACTGTAAATTGAGATGAAGTGTGTAATGTTTGTCTGTCTCTGAAGATCTTTTTCATCATGTCGTGTTGACAGTTGTGGCCAGGTGACATTACCCCCAAATAGTTGTGGTTGTGATCCTGCTCAGTTCACAGGTATTCTTTAAATCCCCCTGTGAGTTAAATAGTGCAGTGAGCCTCCAATGTGTAGTACACAATCTAAGCCACTACAGCATATGTAAAAGTGTTGCTTTAATGTACAGTTCCTGCTCGGGCCGGATAATCGAGAACATGGTCTGAAGTTGTTTGTTTTTGCACTTAATTAGCTTGTCAGCAGGCTTTACTATATTTCACTGATAGGTTAACTGAAGAGTGTAACATTACCTCCACAAGCTCCTCTGAACTTCCTGCATCAGCTGTTGCTTGTAAACGTGATTTGTCAAATGCTAAAATGTGACTTTTAGGAAAAGTACATTTCTGTTTTGAAGGACACAGAATTGCTCATTGACCCTTGATTGATTTGTTAATATATGTGTGTGACATGTTGTTAAAAGTTAAGTGAGGAGTGAGAGTAGAACTGCATCAATAGTAATGTAGAATGCAGTATAATAACAATATAGTGAAATACTACACTGCTTTTACCACAAATTGACACCGCTTCCAAGCTGTCCGCCCCCTAAAGGTAACATTTCATTGCAGAAAATCCCCACTCTCTCAGTACTACTTAGTTGGGTCGATTGTGTGTGCTGAACTCGTAATTACAATGTTTACGACAGCACTTGAAGGCAGCGTTGGCTACAGTGGACAGGCGAGGTAGAGGCTGGTAGTTGTGGTGCTGTGCCTGTCTGGCTGACATTTTCCTGCACAGTGAGACTAAGCATAACACCACTGCTGTTATGACTCACTCACTGAACAGACTCCACTTTGTGGTTTTATGGTGAAAGAATGCGAACACATTGTGGTACTTTTTCCCTCCTTAGTTTTTCAGTGGATAGTCTTCTCCAGAGTATGGTACTACTTGTTGCATACTCTTTTTTTCTCTTTTTTTCTGCATTTTAAAGGAGGCTTATTGGATTTAACTTGGAGTGTAAATTCAGTTTATCTTGTTCTGTATTATGTAGCTGGCTTTTCATGACATTTGTAGTTTGAGCTGCCATGCATTTCAGTGTCACAGTAGATTCTAATATTTTAAAAAGCACTTTGCAACAATCTTCTTTTTGGAACACAATAAATGAACCAGAACTGTGTATCCAGTAGCTAAAATGAAACTGCATTTGCATTCCCCTCGAACAAAAAATGCAAAAACACACTTGTTAGTTTCATGCTTGCTCCATGACAGGGTTAACTGAGAGAGGTGACAGACAGGAAAAGCGACTGGGTAGAAGAGGGAGCATCTGCAACATGATTTGAGCAGCTTCACCTGTTGCTCGTCTCATATCTTGAAAGGCAGAAAGGCAGCTGTGTGGACACAGTGTTCCCTATACTGAGACCCAGAACCCTTATGTGGCCAGAGGGAAGGTGAGCAGCTGGCAAAATCAGGGGTCGTAACCCCCCTGAGTACGCGTCACCTCAGGAAAACTTCCTGGCCACATTCAGAGGCTTTGGTCTTAGATTCCCTCCTAATGCAGCGCTGTGATTTAAGGTTTTGGCTCATGAAAGATAAAACTCATGACCCACAAGCAGTTGCTCACATACATGAACATTTATAATGACACAGGCAGGGGGGAAAACCTGGTAGATTCATAGCAGTGCATTAAGCGTTTTAGGCACACTCTAACACGCACAGCCTGTAAAGCATGGACATTGGAAGGAGCTACACAGATATCTTTGGCACCCTCTGTTTTTGCACACAGGCTGCCACTAATTTATTTTAAAAGGACAGACAGAACAACTGCAGAAGGCACATTTATCCTTGATAGAGCAGTCTGCCTCTTGGATATTGTTGATGAGGAGGAGTGGAGCACTGACGTGTCTCGTCTTTGGCAGAGGGGCAATTCAGTTCTGCCTCTTCAAGCTCAGGAATATGTAAGGACAGAAGTTAATATTTTGTCTGCATTTCCCAGCTTGGTTTCGTACATTAGCACAGGCATTTTGTGCAAAATTTAATTTTCAACATTTATAACAAAAACAGAACTGTTACAAGCAGTGTAACTTAATGTTTCTACACTGTAACCTTTTCTGCCTTTTTTTANACATATGACTGTGGTCTGTTGTGCATCTGATCTTTTGTAACCAAACCACTTCCACGCGACCGTAGTTGCTCTCCTTTTTTGAACTCACTCCTCAATCATGGAGCTGGTAGCAATGCTGCTTTCGCTTTCAGCCATGCTTATTGTTGCTGTCACTAATTATACAACATAATTACGTCAACTAGTCAAAATATTGCCATTATCACATCACAGATTTTATAATATTGTTTTCACATATTAGAGAAGGATCTGCCTTCTGACTGTTATGATGCTGATTTCAGCACTGAACCCGCTGCTGAGAGAAGAATATTGTTAACATTAGTCTTTTAAATGTGCTTTGAAATAACAGCGTTGCGTGCGATGCATCTGCAGTGATCATTTATTGCAGAGAATAATGATGAATTGAGGTGGGGGTGACAGTTTGATAATGTGGTGTCTGTTAATGATAATGCTGTTTGATATTGAGGGTGGAGATGTCAGATATTGACTTGAAGTAATAAACCCAATACATTCAATAAGCCATTCATTACTGAGGATAATTACTTGTGGACAGTAACACGTTTGGTATCTTTTTTTCCTGTATACCATGGTTGGTGTCGTGAAGGTTTTTTTGTGCTGTATATTCTAAAGAGGGAAAGATTCATAATGTATTCAATTGCCTACTTGGCATAGAATCTGCAGCATAGATGCAAACATCCTAATAGTGACAGAAACAGGCGCAAAAAAGGTGATGAATAGAACTGTAATATAAGATGAAGAGTCTAGCCTTCTGCTCTTGCAGACTGTATTTCATTCACGCATTAACAGCACAGCAGCAGCAGCAGCATTAATCAGTATTTTGGCTGTGGCTGCTACTACAGTATCTAAATCTCAGAAATGAACCAGGTCAAAGTTTGGGCGCCCACAGGATGTGGTCGGTTAGTTCAAGTCATCCCGTCTGTACAGTTGTACTGCAGTTACTGTAGTTGATAATAATGTGCATGCCATGTGCGTGTCATTCCAAAAGTACCTGGCTCCAGTTTGACTCTTAATTGCTGCTTGAATTTCAAGAATGACTTATGACTCTGTTGTTTTTTTGTAAATGATCTGTCCAATACTATACAGTAATTAAACCTGTGTTTGTCAGCTGAGGAAGTCTGACCCCAGAGAACGTTTTCATAATTGTTACTTCCTAAATAATTTGATATTTTAAGTTGTCATTAGTTTTCAATTGATCAACTAATCAATTAACTGTCTAATTGTTTTAGAACAGACTGTCATTGCTTAATTGCTGTATTCATATTATATTCTGTTGAAGGTTGGATGGAGAGCAGTTTATATTTCCCTATATACTTTCGTTCTTGTAAATGTGACGTAGAAGAAACTACAGTAGGAAACGTTATGGTTGAGAGGCCTTTTAACCCTCCGTGATGCAAATGTAAGATAATGCACTCTATTGCCACTGTAGCAAAAGTCAGTGAGTTATGTTGTAACTGTATCCACTTTTGTATTGTATATGTGTTGGATCTGTGAGATCAATGGTAATGCACATCTTCCTCGTATTAAGTGGCTGTTGATTACAGTGAGATCATCTTGTAATATTTGCAATATTATTAAGCAAAGAAGCGGATATAGATTGTATTAGAATAAAAACAGATACAAATAACTAATATAGATAAATTAATATTGGGCATGGCTAAATGTGGAGGTGACTACAAAAGGACAAGAGTTACTGAAACCCTTATTTGAATAAGAGTCATGTCAGTCAGCTTGATGCCTGACTGTCTGTGTGCAGCACATAATCACATCTGAAAGTGTGAAACCAATATGAGGAAGAGTGGCCCATAATAAAATCTGTAGGGCACTTATGAACAAAACCTTTTATATGATGAAACACGCCAATACCATTGGGGACTGGCCATGGTCAGTAAGGTAATGTGGCTGTTCACTTGCTAATTGTCTATCTGCGCTGCTTACGATCTGGTTTCACAGTTAACTGTTGTCCCCACCCCGTCTTTGCATTGTGTGCACAGATGTTTCCTAGCAAGATGCAGGTGTAATGTGGTGCTTCTCACACTCCAGCAGGAAGGAGCAGCCTAACTGCTGCAGCTCTGTCGTTACACACAGACCTAGATCTGCAGTCTGCGCCTCAGAGCTCGTCCTCGGCATGTGTAGCCCCTTTTGAATTCCTCAGGAGCAAGATTATTTGTCAGAGATCACGACGCTCAGATCATACAACCCGACAACTGCTGTGTTAAGTTGTGACACTACAATGCAACCTTGGGCTTTTGTGTGCTTGCCAGACGCTTTTTCCCTCGAGACAGCGCTGGTTAACTCATGAAACACATGCTTTATGTTTATTGATGATGAAGACAGTGTGTACTTCATAATTCTGGAATAACCATCTTGCCTGCATGCTGCTGTGGTGTGTTACTTGGGCATGCGCAGGAGTATTAATGAAGACAAAATTATTTTTAACTTCAGCTTTATTTACGATTTGTCCACCTGTGCGTCTGTGCCTTCTGTTTTATGGCTTCCTAACTTGTTGTGATCCGGCGCTGCTCCAGCTGACGCCACACAATGCTCTGTTTTGACAGTCCCCAACCCCCCCACCGCCACCATCACAACTAACACCACAAATCTCCCAGCTTATCCCTAGCCAGGCGAAAGACCACCGCTCCGCCACAACCACGGGTAATCACTTGTTCAGGCTCAGCGCCTCTGCTCTTGAGTTAAGATATCCCCTGAATTGTAATGGATTAATTGGTTGAATATACAGACGGACAGCTTGCCAACTCAGCCTGAACGGAATAGGACTAAAAGGCATGAAAATGAACAGTCCATGTTCACGCAGATTACTTGAAATGTCTACAAGGATAGATAGAGGACCAAGATTGCCAGCGGAAATGAGGATGTATGCCTAAGGCATCGTGTGTGTTTTAGGGTAGTTAGTGTGTGTATGTGTGCATGTGTTTAGGTAGACATGGGTAGTCTGTCGGCGCTTGGGTGATAAGCAGCAGTGCTAGCTAGCAGTGAAGCGTAATGTTCCTGCTTTAACACTTAATAACCCCGCCAGTGATTTACTGCCTATGAGGCTTTTTCCTGTGTGTTTTGTTCTCTCTATAAAAGCCAGACAGCGTTTATAGAAAGGCAAAGCACCCCCCCAGCACTCACCAATAATGAGGATTAAGGTGGTGAGACCACATTTACCAGCATTAGTTTTTTTCCTATTTGTGTTTCGAACATGTTGTTCATGGTGATATTGAAAGCACCTGAAGCACAAGTACACAGTTCTTTGCAGAAACAAACAAATGTCCCAATTTTGAGGGCAATTAAACTTTGGATCAACACACAATGGTGCTCTATTTTCTCGTCATCCACTGTCTATCTTTCCATCTTTCAATCTTTCCCTTTCTCTTTTTGTTCTTTTCTTTTCTTCAATTTTGACAGCCCAGATGTCTTGTTGTCAGAAGTAGATGGTGGGTGAACTGCCCCATAAAAGCAGATTAGTACCTACTCTTTACACTCTGCTCAGCACATGTTTACTCCAAGGTGCTGAGTGGATCCTAAAGCAGCGACTGTGCACACTAACAATCTCTTCTTCTCCCTCTCCCCCCCTCTCCCTTGTCTTGCAGGCTGACTTGACAGGGATCAAATGGAAGAGGTTTGTGTGGCAGGGTCCCACCTCTGCACCCATCCTTTTCCCAGTGACAGAAGAGGACCCCATCCTGTGCAGCTTCAGCCGCTGCCTGAAGGCAGACGTGCTGAGCGTATGGCGGCGCAGCCAGCGGCAGGGCCGGAGGGAGCTTTGGCTCTTCTGGTGGGGGGACGACCCCAACTTTGCAGATCTCATCCATCACGAGCTTGCAGGTGGGTCATATACATATGGTCATGCCATTTGGCTAAAATAATATATGTTTTCTTAAGCTGTGCAGGTACATCCTTTTTATGCTGCTTCCTCCCTACATGGAGGTCAGAGGTCAGGGCCGGCTACTGAACGACACCCAGGGTGCTTTTAGGTATTCACTTTGAGCAGAACAGGGAGAACATTCTCTGACACAGAAATGTTAATTATAGTTAAAGAGCAGTTGAATTACCACGCTGCTGCATGATAGTTAGGCAGATAATCAACCAAGTCAGTCTCTTTATTTGTTTTGCTGAGAGAGAGAGGGCTGCTTCTTAATGTGTCTTAGTCACTCCTCTGGTTTGAAAAATAATCTATGAATATGAAATTCACCTCCCCTACCAATGCACCTTTTGTTGGATTCATTCAAGGTTATGTAGCTAAAAGAGTGATGGCTGTAAAAGATAGCTGGAAGTGTAGAGGGCTTGCAGCTTTTGTAAAAGAAGCACTTGAACATCGATCACCCTGTCAAGATATGTTATTGGTTGTACAATGAAAAATGATACAGATTTCACTACTTGATTGTCAGGTAGGCACAAGGGAGATACCGCGTAAGTGAGAGCCTCAGGGAAGTGTTAAAATCAGTGTGATCAGATACCTCCCTAATGCCCCCTCTTACCCTCCTCTGACTGATACGCTAGCCAGCCAGGCTGATTGTGCCAACACCTGCAGGGCAACTCCCTCTCCCTGGAGACACTGGACATCACGCCGTCTCATTACTGCATGTGTGTTTGAGAGAGGGGCATCCTGTCGAAGTGACCGCTGCCCTACAGCAGATGGAGCAGCACCTTGCTTTTTTTTTTTTTTTTTAGAACAATTTTTAGGAGAACAAATATTCTCAGGTCACATGTTGCCGTTCCACAAAGGATGAGCAAGAAAGGAGAAGGTATAGGAAACTGAGCTCAGTCCGATTATAACTTGAGAGTGAAACACAGCATGCAGGAGCAGCCATGCAGAAACGAGGCAAATGCATCCACCCCCCACTTTCTTCTTTTCCCTCTTCAGTAACAGTAACATTAGAGGTGGAAGATGGAAAAGGCCATCTTTATTCATGCTTTCTGCCATGTAGATTGAACTTTGGAGTCTGAGCCAAGCACAGCCCGTCTGTGACCCTCCTTCATTATGGGACATTGTGCCTGAAGTGGACTCAAAATGGGAGCTGAAGGCTACGATGGGCAGCTCATTCAGGCCTAACGGGTCCTGGTAATTACCTGAAGCGTCTGGCTCGGGCCTTCTAATGGAGTGTGCTATATTTCAAGTAGGATGGGATAGTATGGAGAATCTATATTTGGAAATTGTTGGAGTCAGTGCCATGTTCTTACACTGGTTTTTGGGGAGGCAAAACATGATATATTTTGTGTTTCAGGAGGTAGAAATTATATAATTGAATATTGACCAGAAAGACTGCGGCGCATCTTCCTTCCAGGTATTTTAAAACAAAGTGATGAATCATGTTTTGGCAGGACTCTTGGCAAAGCTTGCCTCAGATGTGTTCCTTGAATTTCTGATAAACCGCATCTACTAAGGCAACTATTCCACTTGAGAATGATCTTGATGTGGACAGTCAAAGAGACATGAATCCTGAGCACCTGATGAGATTCTTCACATTCCCAACTCCTCAAGTGTGTTGCACCATGACTCAACTGTGTCTTGGTGTGAATGGCTCCCAGATGGATGGCGTAGTCCATGTTTCCTGTTTTGGAAGCTGCTGCTCCTTTCTTTCTAGTGGAAGATCTCGTCCTCCTCCTTCTTGAGCCTTTTCCCCTCCTGTAGCTGCTGTGGGACTCTGCCAGTGAAATGAAGCAGAGCAGCCCCTCTAGATGGATCTAAAGTCAGCCAGAGGGCTTCTTTCTCTCGTCCCCCCCCAACCTCTGATCTGCAGCTGCTGAACAGTGGGGGGTAGGGGGGCTTTAAGGTGTAAAGCTGCCAGTATACTCCATAACCCCCCTCCCCCAAATATTTAAGCAATATTGTGTCTCCCACCCCTCTATGAGGACTGGCTTTTCACCTTGCCTTTCAATCTTATGAACAGCGATAAACTCTTTTGCCTCGTGGACAGACAACAGATTGCACAAACAAGTTTGACTGTGCTTAATTTGCCTTTGGTGCAGCAAACTTGTCAGTCCTTCTCCGAAGGCCTCAGTTTCTTGCTGGTTTTCGGTCTGACCATCTAATTGAGAATGAGGGGATGTCGTGCAAATGCCGATAGAATAAAAAATTGAAGGTTGTCTTCTTCCTGAGCACCAGAATCGAGGATCACTGCTTTGGCAGAGTGTTGGCGTGTGTGTGTGGATGATGATTGACAGTCCGTTGCGTTTGTGGACTCTCCTGGGTTCTCTGCCTGTGGAGGCGCGAATCGACAAATACCAGCTCGCGTTGGCAGGGCGGACGACGGCAGGACCCAGCCCAACCAGCACACTCAACTCGAATGTCACAACTGTTGTCACCTTTTAAACACCACCCTCACTTTTTTTTAACTAGTTCAATAGATTTTTGCTTTTGATCCCAGCATGTCTTGGGAATTTTAAAATGCTTTATTTTCTTTTTGTGTTTTCAGCCTCTTTTTAGTCTTTAGTGCAATGTTGGCGGTAAACATGAAAATCCGCTCTTTTCCTTTCATTTCAGCAAGCTGAAATGGCACTTGCTCATTCCCCCCCACCCC
>JBBMOC010000016.1:6167648-6372129 GCA_037975185.1 Centropyge bicolor | reverse complement strand
CCACCCCCACCCCCCCTCCACCCTCATTAGATTAGCGGCCTGTGAAAGTCTTTTAATTTTGAGCAAGTGCCATTTCTGTATACCAGTGTGCCAGTAATCCCTTCTCTCCAGGGAGATGAGGGGAGAAGGAGTGAGCTGGAGAGATGAGAGTAGTGAAGGGCGGAAAACTTGAGGGATCTTTTAACGTCTGACACTTAATCACTATTGAAGGAATGTAAGGGTAACCACCAAGCCTCTTCTCCACACTGTTGGACAACCCGCCTTGCTCTGCTAACACATTGAGAAAACCTATTCTAATCTTCCCCTGGCCATGCACAGAAATTATTCCCAACAAGTGAATGCCATTGCTGAATTAAACAACCCTCCCCCCCTCCCTCCCAGTGGTTGAGTATAGGCATGTATTCTTATGCAAATGCCTTGCTCTCTTCATCGTCCTCTCTCTTCAAAAGCTGGTGGAATCTCCTGACCAGGAGCATCCAAAGTGAAAGATAAACGGCTGCCTCTTCCTCCCCTCAAAGACCCGCTGATCTTTTTTTAAAATTATTTTTTGCATAGAAATTAGGAGCGGATGTCGGTCTATGAGGGTAATTGCTCCTTGCTACATTTCTCTTAAGTCTCTCCCAGTCCCTTTTTCCCACCCTCCATAGTGTACTTCCCCTGTACAACAAACTCCCACTGGGGCTTCCACTGCTGGCAGTCTGGCACCACGTTTCCCTCTAGGGTCTTTCCTAGTTCACTCTTCCCTCAGCTGAATTTGACTTGAGAGCGGTGGGCTTCACATTGCAGTCATCCTTTACCTTTCTAATTTCAGTTGAAGGGGAACAAATCACAGAACACAAGTGTAGGAGTTTTCAAACCTCTGATGTGATGAATACGTTTAATTTTACTGTTGCTGTCTCGTAAGTATGTGGAATATCTATCAATGCATATTCCTCTCCCTGAGCAGCAAGGCTGGGATTATTAGTTGTTGAGAGGAAGCTTAAAAAGGGAGAGACGGTCATCTGCTGTCTAGAGCAGGTTATCAGCGAGCCATCTCCACCATGGTCCCTTGAGCTCACACATCTATTCATTACTGGGTGTCGGGTCAGATCTCTTGAGAATGAGGGAGAGAAACGGTGGGGGAGGGAAGAGAGGATTGCATTTATAATGTCTCTCCTCCACCAGTTGATGATGAACACATTGTTTGGGATCCATCCAGTGATTGAGGGAAGAAAAGCTCAATTTGTTAACCCTTTTGAGCTCGTGAGCTTGTTTTCCACAATGATATTCTAACAGATGTTTGGTTTTTGCTGGTAGTAATTCTTGGAATTTTTTTTTTAGCTTTGCCAAGTTCATAGTTTTTTTTTTTGTTCTTTTTTTGACCACTCTTCTCTGTATCTATTTGAATTAAGGGTGAAATAAAAACAACCATGCTTTTCACCTCAGGGCAGAAATCCCAGTTCCAAAGGGCATATTTCAGTAGTCTGTGAGGGCTGTGTTGACTGGAGGTTTCACTGTTTTACAGGTCAGACTATATTTTCCCTGTCTTCTGTGAAGATCTCACTACTTTAAAATTATTGAACTGGCCTCATCTGAGAGATACTCTGTTTGAAGCACTACCTGCAGAATATGTTTGTTGACAACAAATATCCACGACAGCCTTCAAATACTAAAACATCTGTTGAAATTATGTCTGCTCTTTTCTTTCCACTGCTTTGGATCTTTATTGTCTATACACTGACTATATGACGAGCCACCTGATCTCGGTGAAAGGTTTAATGTACAGTCACTTGTGTGTAAATCAGACTTCCTAAAACAGAGAATGACAGATCAGTTCTTTTTATTGTTAAAAAAACAACATGGGCAAAACAAAGCTATTGGCATGTTGGTATCCTCCGGGTCAGGTTATGCTGGAAAAGAACTAGTTCTTGTGACTTCTTGTTCGACCATGTCTGTAAACAAAAGTGTGCAGAGCTGCTCCGAATGGCCACACTTGCAGGCAGATCGAAGCTTGCATTTATCATCATTGAGCCATTAAAGAAACAGATCTCTTTCCTGTTCATAGTAAGACTTTCTCTTCCTTTTCATAGCCAATACAGGAAATTCTGAATCTAAAATAGAACTCTTACAGATTAAACTGCTGCTAAGTGTGTGTGACCCTGAATGTCAAAATGCATTAAGGAATGCAAACAGATCTCCCCGACTTGTTGACAAGTACCCTTTTATAATTACTCAGCAGGTTGATTTGCTGGTTGTGTGGAATGCCGATGTGTTGGGAAACTTCAAATTCAGTTTTTTTGTAATTAGAGTTTGACAGCAGTGATTTTCAAAAATTGTATTAAATTCAATAAGTAATGTTTATTTAATTAATGCTACTACTATGCAGCCGCTCGTTTCCTCATGCTGTGTTGGGAAACTCGCTCTTTATGACTTGACACATTTTGACAACATGAAAATCTAGGATCATATTTGTCTGTTACAGAGCCATATTCTCGCAGCGAAATGTCAAGCCATCAGTAATGTGGTTGTCTGACTCTGCACTTGCAATCCTATTTTAAAGATTGTTATGGCGTATTTGCTCTCTTGGATAGTGACAGAAGTGATGACACACACAAAAAATGAATGTGATACAGATTCAGTCCCACAATGATGTAAGGCCCATTGTATGCACGGCAGCCCAGTGGATGCCCCAGGCAAGGATTCAGAAAGGAGAAATGCCACTCACTCTTTAGAATTTCCAAATGTTATTGACTTGGACAGCCTGTGAAAGTCAAACTGAATTTTTGAAATCTCCACACTTCAGCTGTAAACATGCACAAAAGAGTGTCCAAAAGCTTTAAAGTGGACAGTGAAGAGTCTGGCTATGGCTAAAACGATTAAGAAACCGACTAATACATAATTGGGACAGGAAACATTGCTTTCGGGAATGACATTTAAACACCCTGTTAATACTGTGAGCACAGTGTTTTTCCTTAACTTTGTCTCAACAAATGGCTTATTATAATTTTTTATACTATTTGATTGCTACCAAATAACACAGGAAATACTGTCAAACAATTTTTTGTTGGTTCATGAGGAGGCTGTAGATGTGTATTAATGATAATTGGTCAGTGATACACAAGGTTAACTTTGGCTTAGGATTTGTGGCGCTTTCTCTCTTTCTTTTTTTTTCTTCAAAGATGGTTCTAAAGTTCAGTGTGAAACGCAGGGAATGATGAATAGATAAACCCAGAGCAGCTCTTAGGAGGAAAAAGCAGAGGAGGCCGATGGCTTTTGTGCTTGGGGATCAATTTTCTAGGGCTAATCTCCTGCCTGTGAACCACCCTCCGCTTTCCTCTTTTCCTCCTGCTCCATCTCCCTCTCCCTCTCTCGCTCTCTCTCTGATGGATCTCCATTGACTGGCACAGCGCAGGGACTCGGCCATGCATGCAGCTCTGGCCCATGGGTGCAGTCTCCCTCTCTTCTCTCTCTATCTGTCTCTCTTTTCCCTCTCTGCTCAAGAAATATTCATTAATTAGTAATGGAGACTTTACAGAGCACCCTTGCTTCTCTCTCTCTCTCTCTCTCTTTCCTTGCAGATAAGGAAGGAAGTGGAGGAGAGGAGAAAACCTTCTGGCCAGGCTTGGTAGAATCCCCCTGAGCGCAGTCGATCACAAGGCATTAATCTTGCTGTTTAATGACCGACTGCTGCTCTAATTGCTTATACACAGACGAGCAACTATAGGGAGGGGGGGGGCTCAAAAATATTTCCTCTGCTTTAACTAAACTCCATAACTTTTTCTTTTGAGTTCATATAGGCTCCAGAAACGCTCATGTGACATCCAGTATTTGAGTTATGTTTTTGGGATGAGCACAATACTGATGCTGCATAGGAAAAGTGTTGTGCGCTTTTGTTTCAAATGGTGTTTTGGCTTGCTAGAGGTGGATGCAAGTATTCTTAATAGAGCTGCTGTGCACTCGCTTAAGAGCTCTTATAAAGGTCAGCTCATCTGGGCCTGCTACACAGGAGGCAGAGACATGAAAGTGTCCCAGCCATCAGCTGAGCTCATAAATCTTTGTTTAAATGAGGCCACTCATCTTTCGCCCTGTGCACTGACCACCGCGCACCATACCCCACCCTCCCTCACATGTGCACTCACAAATCTGTCACCAAGCTGGAGTTTTGGGTCGCTGATGTAAAGGTAAATTTATGACCACCATGGGTACCTATGTTGCTCATTATAATCATCGACTGCAGTTTAAAACACCAAACAGTAAAGGTGAAATTTAAAGGGGAGGCAGCCCTGGAAATTGCATATTTACTACAGACACTTTGGGTAATGGTAACATCAATGCACACTTTCACTAGAGCAGAAACATTTGTAGATCGACTGGAAATTCATTCACAACAATTTCTCTAATTAATTGTTTTTGTTATTTTCACTTGGAGAATGTGAGGATTTGATGCTGTTCTCTTTTCATATGATGGTAAACTCAATAGCATATTTAGAGCTGGGGCTTCTGTTCTTCCTTTTGTCCCAGAGCAGGCGAATGTGGTTCACTCGAGGACCTGGGAAAACAAGCGAAACAATGAAAGCAAACATGTTCAGGAAGTGTTTTTTGTAATTATTATTTGTATTATTTTTTCCCGGAACCCATTCTGGACTTCTTACCCTGTCATTATAATCAATCCATAAGCATCTGTCACGGAATTCCTCCATTTAAAAATGACAAAGCCAAGTCCTGTGTGTCATGGAGCAGAGACTCACCCCTTTCCTGGTAGTTTTGTTTTGATATTTAAAAAAAGAAAATGTTTCAAAAGTTGCATTGCCGGTTCTAGTGAGTGAGTGTCACATTGTTTACGTCGGAATGAACACTAGATTTCGACTGCAACATAATTTTTTTGTCCCTGTGTCAGTCTGAAGCGGGGAGCGTTGCAGCAGCCATTGCATGATGAACATGAGGTCGTTAGGAACACTTGATGTAAACCAGACGCCTGTTTTAGAGCCGCTCAGCGCTCGAGGGAGAGACTGAAGAGGAACAGGCGACAGAGAGGAGGAGGAGGTACGGGGCAGATGTGGTCTTGGCAGAGGAAAGCAGATGGGATTGCCATGGCGGTTGATGTGAAAGTAGGTGTATGGAGGTTACTGCCAGTTTTACATAAGCGCCATCATCCACAGGAGGATTCAAGTAGGACTGCAGGTTGAACTGCAAAACCCAACCTGGGTTGATGTGTCTCCCACCATAGGTTTGAGCCTTGCTGCCCTCCTCTTTTTCTCCCCCTGTCTTTCAAATGTTATCAGTCACACTGATCTGTGTCTTTTGACTTTGGCCTAAATCCTATATTGTTTTCTTTTTTCCTGTCCCTTCTCTTAATCTGCTGGCAGTGCCTCAATGGCCTGGCTTTCTTTCCTCGTTGACTTTTTGCCCTCTTGCCTGCCATGTCTCTCAGGATGGCCAGGCCAGCTGCTAAATCACTCAAAGCAGACTTAGCGTTCTTGATCCCGTGCATACTCTATCACATCCACATTTTCTCGAAAGTTAAGTGGCTTTTATACTGTCGTTGATTTATTTTTATTCCGCCGTTGTTGTTAAATTTTAATAGGAAATTGCAGTTTTCCTGCCTTTTTCCTGCCATTGCCCTGCTTTTCTGTGTTCCTGATCTTATCCCTCAAGATGTGTGTGCACCTGATGAATTAGTTTGTTGCTCTCAAAATCAGCGAGCACGTAGCCGCTTTTGCTTGGCAGCTAGCCTGAGGTTGTTTTCCCTCGGTTGGATGTAATGGTTTAAAGGCTAGCTGAACCTTCTGTGTCTAGTCGAGCCGTGGCATTTTGTAAGTGGATTTGATGGGGTTGGAATACTTTTTTTTTTTCCTTTTTGAAATTAAAATTTACACTTCTTCTTTGACATTTTTCCAGCAGATGTTTGTAAGTGCATTCATGCAAAGTCGCTGGCTGTTTGCTTGAACTCAGAAAAAGCACTGAAACTCTCAGCATCTCCTTAAACCAGCTTTTCAGACCTGCTCGGCTGTTCCCTGGTGTCTCTTTTATTTCAGTAAGGAAATCAATGTTATTTCCTATTTTGATAGCTTTAGAATGATCTCACTTTAAAATATCTTTACCTACCTCCACATTACAACAGCAAGCCATGGGTTCACTTAATGATTCAATAACTCTTGATTAACTTGCTTTTGGGCTGGCCTATGCCTCCCTGGTGCAAACCAAAATGACATGACGGGTGGGTCACACCCTGTATTTATTTTGTCTGTGCTCAGGCAGAGACAGCACACTCGGGGAGATGTTTGCTGGAGACTTGACTGAAAGGAGCTTAAGTGCTGTAAGATGTGAGCAGTGGCTGTTAATGAGATTATACCAGCATTCACGCCAGCGCAGAATGTGATTCAGAAAGCAACTGTGATCTGGCTGGAACGGTACATTTATTCATCCTGAACAACTTGGTACAGGACACTCAGTCCAGTGTGTAACTTGTTTCGGTTCGATGCTTCATACAAACCAAATAATTAGACTGCCGTGAGCCTACCACCGTCTAATTACAAGTGCAACTCTTCACAGGTGGAGAACAGAAACTGAAACTAGAAAGTGCAAGTTCTCCCCATGAGAGCTTGCAGAGTGTCAGTTGCTGTCTGTTAGCTGAACCACACCAGTTTGGTTTTCCCGGCCCGTGTAACAACACAATAAAGCTAGATCAAACATTTTAACTTATTTGTGACAGCATCACCTTAGTGTATATTTTACTAGAGGCAGGCTGAATCAGACTGACGGTGATAAGTCCTTTTCCCCTGTGGTGTTCAAGCAGCAACTCACTCAAATGGAAACAATGACAGTGGGAGAGACGTTACTCATAGAAGGCTTTATCACAGCATATATTCTACTGTAATCAGTTTTGCAGAAGACATTGTATCCATGCATTGTATGCTCAAAGCGTGAGCCACAATATAATGTTGCTACATGTGCACGTGGATTTAAAGCGCATCGCTATTGCCTTTTGTTCACTTCCACATGACTCATTGACCATTGTGTTGTAAAAATTAACGCACTCAAACATTTACAAATGAAGAGAAATAAAATCTTGGTTTTCCCCCACTGGACCGAAAACAAAACTGGGGTAATCTTGAACTGTGACTTTGTGTGTACCGTTACACCCCTAAACCCCCGGTATTAAAACTCAATGAGGAGAGGAGCAGAAAGCACCTGAAACCTCCACAGGCTACAAGCAGGCAGCAGCAGGTTTCTACTTAACCTCTCCCTCTGTCCCAGTGGGAACACTGCTGTTTGCATTTTCATTGCCCGTTTGCCTTCTTTTGGTGATATGATTTTCAGATGTCACTTCAGATATGACTTACTGTTTTGCATTCCAGGAAATGTGCAATTTCTGTATCAAGGTGGCCAGTGTTAACTGGCAGGTGCTCTTATAATGGCTTGTCACGCTTATCAGATTGCCAGAGAGTAGGCATGTCACACTTCTCCGTCAGCGATTCTATTCTGAGTTACCTGTGTGTGTGTGTGATCAGAAACACAAGTGCTCACGGCTACATCTATGTTTATTAGAAAGTTTGTTAAACTGGATTTGCCAGGCGCTTCATAATGTGATCCATAGAACTGAATTCATTGGGGTGTGCGTAATTGGTGTGATTGACACTGTGAGACTGCTCAGATTTCATGTCATCCACACAGTGTATACATATTCATCCTGATACCTCAGTTCTTTTTAAACTAACTATGTGGAGAGTTCCAGTATGTTGTAGTCCTTTTTCAAAATGAAAAAAAACCTTTCAGTTTGTGATGGTTGCTGTTTAAAGCATCTTTAAATAGATTAACACTTTTATCAGTGACAATCTTCATGAGTCACTTTTTAACTTAAACAAGCTGGGTGATAGAATATTTTCACTTCAGAGCTTGATATTGGTGAGACAGTGGAGTATGGCAATATGTTTGGTATGACAGTTGTTGCTCCCATGCTTAATCTTGTAAACATTGATGAATATGCCTCTTAGTGACTGTGCCGTCTGAACAACATGCACTACTCTCACTGTAATTGTGAATGGAGTTTTTGTGCTTTCAGGATTGACATTGTTTGCCCTGGACTGTTCTTACGAGTTTGTAAAAGTGGCACAAAAACTCTTAAAGCTTTCCACTTCTCTCACCTTTTTGTGTCTTTCTCTCCTCTTTTTTTTTTTCCAGCCGAGGATGATGGGCTATGGGAGAACGGCCTTTCCTATGAATGTCGCACGCTGCTCTTCAAAGCCATCCACAACTTGCTGGAGCGCTGCCTCATGAATCGCAGCTTTGTTCGCCTCGGCAAGTGGTTTGTCAAACCCTACGAGAAGGATGAGAAGCCCATCAACAAGAGGTACGTTGGCACGGCTTGTTCTGCTGAGTTCTTATCCACGTTGTCTCCTGTTTACGGCGGCGCTCCGCACATGCACCTGCACTGTGGAAATGGGTGTTTCCTTGGCTTTTTTTTTTCTTAGCGTGCCCTTTGAGACATGCTATGTCTCTTGTTGTTAGGCTGTGATGTGGTCTGGTGCAGCTCAGGCTGAGCACTGCTCCAACAGGCACAGGGTTCACAGGTTTATGTGTCGTAGAGTGTGTAGGCTATTGAACCCACACTTTCAGGGTGAGGGCTTCTGTTCCCACTGGGCAGCGCTTTGTACAAATATATGTATTCATATGGCTGCTTTGGATAGATGCAGATATTACATTGCATATATTGTACCAGGAAATTCATGTCCATGGTTTATTTGCTGATCTTGATTTAAGTATCTTATGATACTAAGATCAATATAATCTTTATTTTAACACATTTGTGTTCTTTCATGTTCAGGGACACAGTGCAGAGAGGTTTGTAAAAAATATGACTGACAGGCAAAACAGGCACGGCTTTCAACTGCTGGATAATTTAACATGGTGCTCCACAGTGATTTCGTTATTTCCAGCATCGACGAGCAGTTTTCAGCCAACAGCAGGAGTATAGATGTGTAGCTCACCTGCAAAATGCTGCTAAAATATATGCAAAATGAACTTGTTTTTGAACCCTAAGCTGCTCAGCTTGCTTGCACATCACCATATTAATAGCTCAGTTGACACTGCTGGCTGCTGTTTATTTATTTTGTGTGCCCCACAGTTAAAGTGTGGGCCGCTTGTCTGCAGGTTGGGTTGCAGTTAGTTTTTTAATGGAGAGCAATTGGGCACTTTTGACAGCTGCTGTACCCAAGGCAAACAAACAAAGGGTCGTAAATGCATCACACATTATGTAACATTATTAATGTATCCAAAAAAAAAGTCTGGATTTGCCTCGGTACTGATCCTGTGGATCAGCTGTGGACATGCCTGCATTGTACACTTCATTACAGTTGTGATATGAGACTTTTAAAAACGACTCAAAGAGGTGCTGTTGTGCCAGAGTGCCAGCACTCTCTGTTTCCTATCTCTCCTCTCGCTCTGAGTGTGTTTGTGTACAACTGAGACATCCTCCACCTCCTCTTTGCTATCTGCTGAGCTGGATTTCTTGCCCTTGGTGTCTGGGTTTATTGATAAGAGATGGAGACGCGGGTAGTGAGGAGAAAATGACTGTAGCAGTTTTTGCCCTGCACCCCCACCAACTCCCTGTCTTTTCCTACCTCACCCTGTCGACACGCTTAGCACAGCAGTGGTTCCCATACATCGATTTATTTGTGGGGGCCTACCGCAATAACAACATTGAACACCACATATTGATTTTCTTTTCTTTTTTTTTCACTATTTAAAATGGGTAAAATCTTATTCCAATGTCTAGCTGCATGCAGCACATTGATTCCCTCAAACCCTCCTTGCCCAGCTCTCATAAACACATCGAAAACTGACCCATCTGTGAATAGCCCTTCCTTTCCCTGCACGCTCCGAATCAAAACATGATCATGCACGATAGGAAGGATTTCCAGCTTTAACCCACAGAGAGGTGGCTGGCCGAATTTCTGAATAGAATCAATCTGGAGTTCACGAATGGTTCGTATCACCTCTGCAAAACTGATGCATTCAAGTTAACTCTCATAATTTTATTCTATGTTCTTAATACAACTCTTCAAATACATCACGAGCAAACATGTAAGGAGCCTAACTAGTAAGGATAACTACAGTCAGGTGAGCTGTCACTTGTGAAAACTCAGTCAAGCCAGCTAGGGCTTGATTTCGATGCATGTCTGTTCACGCTGTTACATTACTGGTGCTTGGAGTGGCCTAAAAGCTGGCAGAATGAGATTCATGCTACAGCTTTATTTCAAACCATTATTTCCATGTTTTGAGCTTCCATCAGAAACACTCTTGCTTATCAAAACATGTCATCTTTAGCAATATTTCACTGTTAATATCTAACGGTCACAAACATTAACTCACATGTGACACTCAGGACAGGTGTCAGAGAGAGGGTTACACCAGAGTTACACTGAAAAGAGAAAACGATGGGGTCACTACAATTGGCCTACTGATTAGTCGGTCAGGTTCTAGTGTGTGTGTATTCATGTTTGTTTTCAGGCCAGTTGTTCCGTCCTGGATAGAAATGGCCAGAACTCTGCTACCTGCTGTCAGCTTGTCTTTATCATCACCACAATGTGGGCTGGCAGATCAGAGTTGGCAGCTTTAATGCACACTCTTTGGGGTCTTGCATCTATAGGCAATGGCTCTCATCTCTCAGGACAAGTATGATAGAGTTTCACTTAACCGGCAGAATAATAGACAAAATAATACTGAAGAACAAGCCACTTCTCTTTTAAGCTATATTCATGGCTTGTTTTTAGCTCTATTGCCTCATTACCCAGTACACTGATCACAGAGGGCCCCAGTCAAGGGAAAAAAACAATGGTCTTTTCCTCTGCTCTGGAATTCACAGGCCACCCTCTGTCTCTGTGTCTGTTCTCTCTCTCCTCACTCTCGCTCCCCTTCCCTCCATCCCCCTCTGCTGTCACGGAGCAGACTGGGCAGGTTATAAATAGTGGTGCAACCACCCTGAATCTTAGTTGTCGTCAAGGATGTTTGTCCTCTCCCTTTGGTGTGTTCCGCTGTGCTCCAGCCACGCTGGGATTTCAACAAACAAAGCACAGCAAAACTGTGACGGAAATTTACTAGACCCCTTTTGTGTGTTTTTTGATGTCTGCTGCACCCAGACCAGCTGGTCTGACAGAGAAACATTTCCTGAGCTCTTATTGATGTTGGGCTTTGGTGTTTGCAATTAGTAAACGACTCAAGTAACGTTGGTTTTTGTTTTCTGTGGGACGATGTAATGCTAAATTCACTGTGATCGGATTCGCTTTCTTATGCTTGCATGTGATTCAACGCTCTTTTACCTACATTTTGTCAACATGGACATGCTCAAGTTTGTCCTTCCAGTACTGCCACAGAGAACTTAGTGTTTATCCTCAGGGACGTTTCATCCTCCTGTGCCCCTTAATGTTATTGCTCAGATCTGATTATTCTCAGTGACTTGTTGACTCCATAGGGACTGGGATTGGACAGTTCCAGGGAATTCCCACTCTTATTGTCCAGTGTAAAGTGTACTTAACTGTACATTGTTTCAGGACTGTTATTCTTGGATACCTCTCCTTCCTCCCTAAAAACAGAACTGCACACTAAATTGATTAGTGAACAGTGTTTGCTAACACCTGCTCATCTGTCTCTTCTAAGCACCTTGTTCACCTTTCATCGACATGTAGGTCAGGCACTAGTTAGTATTAAATCTTTTTCTAAACCACAATTAGATTTGCAGCAAAAAAGTCAAAAATGTCTTTCACCACATATGATCTTGTAAAATATATTTGCATAATGAAAATTGTTTCTTTAGAGCACAGTCTATAGACTTGTAGAAAGACAGACATTTGAATTAGGGAAAACCACACAGATTACTGAGGAGTATATGCTTTTCATGTCACCTTGATGAGTGACACTTTTCATTAGATCTCTGACAGTCAAAGATAGTGTATTGGCATTGCATACACCAGCTAATGTGCAGCTTTTCTGTATTGCCACACATTAATGTAGGTTATTTTCATTCATCAATTAAACAGATGATTAATTGATTCCTGATTAATTAATCCATCATTTGGTCTATAGAATGTCATTACCCTTTGAAATTTGCCACTGCCTTTGTGATTGTTTTAACATTTTAATTAGCTATGTAAACTGTTGAAAATCCAAATGTTCAATTTCCTGTCATATAGGATTTTGAATAAAAGAATCTTATGCTGTTGACATTTTAGAGGCTGGAACAAGCAAGTGTTCGGCAGTTTTGCTTAAAAAACTAACACGTCGAATTGATTAAAGAGCTGCAATGATTCATCGATTGATCATCAGAAACATTTTCTGATAATAATCAATTAATTTGAAATAAAGACAGATTAATCAACAAAATATCAACTATATATAATAATATTTGGTTGAAGCCCTAATTGATTATCAAAATGTTTGCAGTTTTCTATTGTGTCTCTTGCAGCTGTACATGAATGCGCCATTACAGCATACTTGTCATTATCAGTCATCATTTTGAACCTTTCATATGAAAACGAGAAATGATAAATAATCCAAATATTTTTTGTGACTCCTATCAAATCTGCTTATGGGAATCACCCCCTCTCATCATGAGACAACCCCTCTGCAGCATCCAAAGTCTCCAGTTGGTGGAGGCTGTGGCCAGCTGACAGTGTTCATAACCTCAACCCCAGACCTCAGCCTGTGTTGAAATGCTTACATCATCTCTCCTTCGCTTTCTCCACCCCCTCTCCTTCTTTCACATTTTAGCCTGATGTATGTGGTAAGCAGTAAGCAGCAAGCTGAATTTCCAGAATCTTTGATGATGATAACCTCTATTGGTGACTCCAGTTGCTCCTGTTTTCACATCAAGGCATTAAGAGGAATTAACCATATTTTTTCATGCATCTGCAAAAAATTGACAATATTGTTAAAATGAAATACTGCAAACAATTCAACTGTTTATAAATATTTTTCTTAAATAAATCGGTGCACGTCAATTGGGCTGAGCCTTTGTTTTTAACGTGAACTGCGAATGCAGCAGTACGTGTTGATACAGCTGACAGTAATTCTCTTTGTCTGGAGTACAGGCGGCTCCAAGTTGTGCAGCCTGGCTGTTTCTGTGAACCTTATGCTGCTAGGTAGACTGGCTTCAGGAAACAGAGAGAGCGGGAGAGAACACAAGGGATGGAGGGAGGGAGGGAGGGAAACGAGCAAGGGAGAGCTCCACTTGGTTGTCATGGCAGCAGGGAAATGCACCATGGGATCGTGTGTTTCCAAGGTGAAGCGGGATGCTCGTGCCCTATTGGTCAGCTTAAGGCAGACTAACTCGTTGACTTGCTCCTAATTGGCTGCATTACTGAAATTCAGAGCTACATTAAATCCAGTCTGCTTTGATGTTTCAATTTGACCAGGACAAAGGGGATATCATTTCTTTTTATCTGCTTGGTATGCGCCGTGTAATAAAAGCAGCATTTACAAGATCTACAATGTACTCCAACTGTGCTGCAATCAGGAGAGTGTTAGATTACTACTCCACTGTATTTAAATATGTGTAGCCTGTTGTGCATTTAGTTGTTGTTGTCTGACTGAAAGCATCATTAACAAATCAAGCTGTTATGAAATGAGGCCAGTTTGCATCAGCTCATATTACAAGTGGGAATCATAATGAATGAATGCAAAACATAGTTATACAATAACAAATACGCCCGCATAAACACATGTGACTGTCTCTACTTCCCTGCATGCCTGTGTGTTGTGCGGCAGCGCACATTCTTCCTCTGTTGTTTTGGCCCGACGTTGGGAGGTGAATGTGTGAGTCCTGGTGCGCTGTGGCAGGCGGAAGCAGAGAGCAGCACTCTGTTAAGTAGGACAGTGCAGGATAAAGGGCCACTGCCTCCAGTCTGGGGCTAAAGCGCTAAATTTATCCCCTCCCTGCTCCCAGCACAACACAAACACACAGGGAGACAGGCACACAAACACGCTCGTCAACAATCGGCATGCGAGCCAGTCCGCACAGAGGGCAGTGGAGGAGCGTGGCACACAAGCTTTTCATTAGAATTAAGCGTGTGTGTGTGTGTAAACTGCGTTTATAGCATGTAGTGCGCACACGGACTAATAGTGCTGATGTCGATGTACAGGACAACTCAGCAGCTCTCCTAAGTACCCCGCCCCCAACACTCGACCCCCTACCCCCTGGGCTTCCCTATACTTCATCAGTCTCTCTAGCAACAGGAACTCCAGGGAGACTGGGCTGTGGGACCATGTGACCCGGCTCTCTGGATATATCATGTTGCTGGAGAGATCCTGTCCAGAAGATAAATATGGCTCTTAAAGGAAAATACCAGTGTTTTTCATTGGTATGGGCCATTTCCTTAATTGCTGCACAATTATACATTATTAATAGTCCATTTCCCATTGCATCACTTTAGTGTTACAATTTAAAGCACAGTCTTTTACATCACTGGCCTTACAAAGACTCTACAATTTGTAGCTGCCTGCCAATATATCCATTTCAACTATACCCACATCTGAACTGTCAGCCTCAAGACAAACCATATTATTTATGTTAACTGCACCGGTTGAAACAATATTTATCCATGAAGCTATTGCCTGATGGAAATAAGCAAACCTTCCTCTTTAGAAAAAAGTGGTATCACACAGTTGATTTAGATGGATTATGGCTTTCTATCATGGTGAACAAGGTATAGCATTTCCAATTTAAATGAGAGCTGTGATTTTCAGAAGCCACTATGGCTTTGATTAACATATCTCATGACACTGTGTGTACTGTGAACAAAATGCTTACAATGTTTCAAGCAGTGTGAAGAAACAAGAGACCCTCAGAAAACTCATAGCACCTTATTGTATTTTTTCTCTCCTGCTCCTGAATGACTTTCTCATTTCTTCCAATGCCAGCTAAAGGCCCTGAAAGAACAAAGAATGTCTCTCTCATTACTTCAGTTAACATCGTCTTTTTATGTATCGTGGCACTGATGAAACCCTCATATGTGTCAGCAGTGGAATTCAAAGTTAACAGCAGGGACAAATGTCACTTTCTATGGCGAGAGTCCTGTGTCCTTACACTTGCACTCCTCCCTTTCAGCTCCCCCTGTTCTTCACACCCTCCTGCCTCCTCAGCCGCTGTACACCACATTCCTGCCATTCCTCCCATTCTCCCACGTGACCAGAGGCTACGGCAGAGTGCGGGGCCAAGCGAAGGTCTGAAGAAGTCGTCATAGTTAATCCGTCAAGCGTCACTCCCGCCCCGTCTCCCCCCTCCCTTCCTCTCTGTCCTCAAGTAACTGTGATTCCTATGGCACTGCCTTTAATCCAGAGGTTGAGACAGATGGCCACATTTAAAGCTAATCCCTTATATGGTGTTAGTCCTTTCACCTCATCACTATAGACCATAACATGCACTGGAGCCAAAAACTGTTGAAAGATTTACAGGAGTCTCGCCACGGGACATGGCAAACTCCAGAGAGACACTGAAACGAGAAACAAATCTGTGCTCACCAAATGTAGGTTTCACTTTGAATTCACTGCTTTGGCTAATAACACAACCGAGGAATCCTTAAAACACATTTGAGGGTTGCAGAATGCGCAATCCTTTAATAGAGCCCAGGATATGTGTCTTTATGCATCCCCTCACTGTGTAAAACACACTGTACAGCCATCAGCTAAAACAACTCCATAGTTCATCTGCTTTCTTCAAAGCTTAATTGGTTTAATACATAGTTCTTTTTTCAGTGTTAATAAGTGGATTGAGATCGCTTAGATCTTCAGAAATATTTTTTATGTTTAATTTGATGTTTCTTAATTTTATGCAATTTAAGTAGATGGAGGCCAAATGCATTTTTGCCATCCAGCCTGTTGGAATATAGTTTTGTAGTTTGAAGCTGCTAGGCTGAGTTGAGGTCTGTAATCCATTCCACACTTTTCTAGTTTATAGGACTAGACAGTTCAGTACTAAAATGCTGCTGGTAGTTATTCTGATGTGCAGCTGAATGTGCTCTTTTGATTATACATCTCTTACATCTTCCCTACTCACTACACACTCTTTACAACACTGTGTTAAGCCCAGCATTATTTGAGCGTGTGATTAGTGTAACAGAGCATCAACAACCAAACTTCCACTGGCAAACACAGAGCATAAAGAACAGCTTATTACTTCACCAAGACAAGTTGATGCTTAAATTTTGGATGAAACTTTTCTGTCCCTGATTAGTAGCCTTTCTTTGCAGTGTGCTGAGTAGACATTCCAGTGAGGTGATTTCCCACCGGTTATTAAACTCTGACAATGCCGGTGTGACTTATAACAGCGGACATTTACAAGAAAAGATTTTGTCGATGACACTATATCTGGCTGCTGTAAGTGGCAGTCGGCCTGGGATTACACAGTTAACGCCAAATTAATACGAAGAATTTATGATATCCACACTGTCAACACCCTGCAGGAATATACCGTCTCTTGTCTTGTCTACCCTTAATTTTCACAAAAAATCTAATCTGACCATTTAAATTGAGCTCCAAGTATAGAGAGTCAAAATAAAGCACACCTAATTGCTGCTGATTTTTGAGGGTTCAGATTATTGGTCCGGTAACGTTTTACATGCACCTTTAGCTGTGAACCTAATATTGAAGTCTAATTTCACCACACACACTTTAATAAAACCCACAAACTGGGCCATGGCATTTAGTTACATTTCCATGTACAATGTGACACAGCTGGTAGTAAAAAATTTAAAACCACACTAACTACAGCCTAACACGATTTTTAAAAAGCGCTTCGGCTAATTTGACAGAAAAAAAGGCCAAAGTAGGTCTTGCCTTTGTGGGTTAACTGCAGAAGCCCAGCTTTAATCCAGGATGAGGCTGACTAATTGGCCATGGCTCTGGGTGATGAACCTTTATTATTACAACTGCACAGCTCTTATTACTAAGGGCATGATGACCTAATGACTCAACGTGAGCTTAAAACGGGCTTAAATTTCCATCCTTTTTACATACTGCCATAATTGTAGTTTTTCGCTGACGGCTTTATGGGATGTCATATGGTATGCAGTTAAAGCGAAGGATTGTTTGCAAGTATATTATGTTCTTTGTGTAGACCTCATATTTTGACAATTCAATGCATATCACACTGCAGTGATATACTAAGTGCCTCTTTCACAAGAGGGAACAGATGTCGCATCACGATGCAGTTGCAAAGTGATTATGTGAACATGGTAATGAGCATAATTGCTGAAAATATATATATATTTTTTCAGAAAAGCGAAAGTATCTGGCTCAGATTGAGACAGTTTGCTTTTTAGCTGACAGCAGGTGTATTAGAGGAACCCTGGGGTGTGCTTGTGTGCATATGTGTGTGTGTGTGTCTGCATTTGAATGTGCCTAAACTGAGGGGGGGGGGGCTTTAACCTGACTTGTTGTCAGGGTTATGTCAGTATTATCTTAGTAGGCTCCCACTGTATCTGTGTGTGGCTCTGACAGACTTGAAGAGGATCAGATTTCTCCTCTTTTTGTGGTCTTTCTCTCTTTCCATTTCTCTCTCCCTCCCAAGTTTAATCTGACATATATAAAGAGGCTCACCCCCTCTCCATTTGTGGCAGGGGGAAATCAATTCAAAGTAATAGAGCTCTCGAGTGTGTGTAAGTGAATGTGCTGGCTTTAAGAGTTTCAGTTTAGTGTTTTCTCTAGCACCTACTCTCCTGTGTGAACTGTGTGCTAAAGCCGGCGCTGGTGCGTCTCTCAGGCCTCTGTGTGTTTGTGTGCTTGTGTTACTTTGGCAGCAGACAGTGCTGTTGTTTCCCAGTGGTCAGGTGGCTAGACAGTAGGGAGGATTATATCAGCCTGGAAATGTGTCCTCTAATTCAATGCTGTTTACCACCTTCATTCTTTTTTATCTATCTCTCGTCCCTTATTTATTGCATCTTTCACTCGTGAACAAAATGCCACCTTATTATTTCATATATGAAGACATGTACCATTCTTATAGATTGGCATATTTACTGTCCATGTCATATTCTGCTGATGGCTAATTAAAACTATCATGTACACAATAATGCAAACTCCATAGTACCAGTGTTCAAAACAAGGCCTCTTTGCTCCTTTTGAAGAAAAGGCTTTAATAACAAACCATGATTTCTTGGCAAGTCTCTTTCACATCTCTGTCCACAGTCAATCCTTGTTCATGTGACGGCTGATTTGTTATTGTAAGCTTTAATGCCAGATACATTGTTTAATAATGTTGTGCCAGAAACTGTTGCCCATGCCAGCACGTCATGTCACTGCAGCAGCGCATGACCAGTCAAAACATGTTTACATGCCCCAGATCGTAACAACAAGCTGCTGCAAATGGCAGATATCCATGAACAAGACGGACCAGAGGTGACTGCTGTGTCCAGCAATGCAAAATGACCAGAGATGGAAGGGTGACTCTTTCCGGCAGTAGGGACACTTGCTGCTGCTGCTGCTGCTGCTGTTGTTGTTGTTGTGCAGAGGAAGTGTGCTTTAGCTAAACAGAAGCTTGGTTCTTAGAGCATGGCCAGCCAAGCCCAACAAACATCTGTGGAATGTCACAGCTCTACATCCTCTTTCCTTTTTCTCCTCTTTCTATCGTCATATCTCCCCCAAACTGTCCTTTTCAACTTCAGTCTCAGTAGCTTCCATTTGACTTATCATTCCCCTTAAATCAACTGTGTGTGTGTGCATTCATCTGATGCCTGAAAAGAAAAGCATTTGAGTCTTCAGCTGGAATGTGTTCAGTAGCTAATAGCCAGTGACAGAGCTCTGTCATCTTTTAAAGTTGTGACACAATAGTTTTTAAGTGATTTTGATAAACAAGATACAAGTCAAACAGATTGATCAAAAGAGCAGCAATGAAATGCTACAACAGTCATCTGAGTTATGTCAGTAAAGTGCTGATTAACTAAAGCTTTAAAGAGGCTTGTAAAAACAATTTACCTTGAAACAAATAAAGACGACATCCAAGAGATCATGTTGGGTAACAATATCTAAAGAAAAGAGCCAACATATTTTAGAATAGTGCAACAAAACTGATACGACTGGGGAAATAGAATAAAAATGCCAGTAAGGCATAGAAATATGGCAGAAACATCATAATCCTGTGATACAGAAATTGCACTGCACATTCATTTATAGCAGCTCTGACAGCAAATGAATGAAGTGGGATGCTCTGTCTCTGTAGGTTTACATGGGCAACTGCTTTTGCTGCCATTTTCTGTAACAACAAGCCACAAATTAATCTGCTGGCAAGCCTCGGTGCAGATAACTCACACAAGATAATGAGATGATGTTGCTCTCACAGTCATTGTTTTATTCAGAAAGAACAATCTGCCTGCTTTCCATCATTTCAGTTGTCCCTTCTTGTCAGCTAGTAAAAAACAAAGGTTTTCACTAAATGTGACATTCTTTCAAGAGCCAAAGTTTTAGTTAATATAACTTAATTCTTAAAGCTGATCAGTCAGCTTAAAAAATTAAGTTGCTTTATCTGAGTCAATCAACTGATTAATTGGTCTATAGAAGATTATTTAATAGTTAAATTGATAGTTGATTAATTATTTCAGTAAATTTTCAAAATAAAATGCCAAACCTTTGCTCGCTCCTGCTTTTCCATTATAATGACTTGCTGCTTTTCTCTGTTTCTCATCACTGTAAACTGAATGTCTTTTGGAATTTGAACTGTTGGTCAGACAAAACGAGCAATTTAAAGCCTCCCTCTTGACCTGAGTGGAATTGGATATTTTTCACAAGTTTAACATATTGCACTTTGAACGGTTCATTGATTCAGCAAGAATCTAAGTGGCACATTGATCATTGATGAAAATAATCCTTATGTGGAGCACTAGAGAGATTGAACTTTTTGGCAAAGATCAGATCAAATGTGGAATATTGGCTTGAGGGAGCTGAAAAGCAGTCTGAGTCTTGTTCTGCTTTGGTGTGTCAGTTGCTGCAGGTGTGCATGCCGCTGAGAAACAAGCTGTGATGCACACCTTTTTTGTAAATAAATGCCATGTCAAAACTTTGGCATGGTGAAATGGCTGATGGTCTGTTTGTGTGCTACGCAGCAGACCATCAATGTGACACTGATGGAGGCTGTCAGTCCCACTCGGCTCCCTCCCTCGCTCCCTGCCGCCGCCACACAGGTCGCCGCTGGCCTTTGGCACCTCATTTCCATGGGATGCCAGCTGAAGGCAAATGCGCCCACCTGCCCTCCTTTGTATGTGGCCCCGCTTCAAATCCTCACTGGACTATCTTATTGTCTCCTCACCAAGCCAAAGGCCACTGGCCATTTGCATCCGAGAGGTGGAGCAGGGAGTGCCTCTGTGGACAATCAGAGTGGCGTGTGAGTGAGTGTGCGCCGTGTGTGGCAGAACAGGGGAGCAGATCAGAGAGCAGCCCAGTCTATTTGCCATCTAATAGATGAAGAGCAGAGGAGAGGAGGGTGGGAGGAAAGGTGGAGACGGAGAGAGAGAAGATGATTAAAAGATTTTGTGGCTTTTTGTCAGGCTACGACAGCAAACCTCCCTCCTTCATATTGTCTCTCAACATGATGGAGAGTAGGAGATGGAGATAAAAGTGAAATCCCACACATCTAGTTAATGAACATGATATTCTGACAAGTATCTGGTTGTTTTGAAGGCTGTTCAACTCAGTATTTTGGGTACACTGCAGCCTGCTGTGTCTCACATTTTCTCTCCATTGTTAAAATGATGCATTTAATTCCTCTAATAATAGTGCAACCAAATGAGATGATAAATATGTAGTCATCTAAAGAGGGATTTCTGTGTCCATTAGCTCATGCACAGGGCGCTGCTGACAGGTGGTGTTTTAATCACACACATGCACAGTTTTCTGTGGCGCTCCACACTGGCCTTGGGTGCTGGCCTTTTTTTGAAGTGCAAGCAGTATCTCGCTGAAGGGGAGATGACATTCTAAAATCCCTGAGAACCTGAGTCTTGAGGCAGGTTCGACACACTTTAACAGACACAGTGTGTCGTGGAGTACGGCCCCCGGGGGGTCCCTCAGGGGGTTCCTGGGGGCCCTAAGGCAAAGTAAGAAATTGTTTTGAGTTGAAATCATAATTTCATTATGATTTAATTTAGAGTTGAGGCACACAGGGAATGTTACATGGATGTCCATTTTCATTTAAATGAATAGTTCAGGAAGTCAGTGCACCTAGCCAAGACATCACAGACACAGTCTGATACACAGCCCCAGCACTTTTACACTTTCATTCGTTTTTGAATGGATTAAGCAAATGAGATATGACATGTTAAGTACTGATTTAGAGGTGCTGCCTGGTGGATTTTGTTACCTGTGGACCAAGCCAGACGAGATGCATCCCTCTGTTTTTATGCTAAGCTAAGCTAACTGGCTGTAGCTGTATTTAGTGTACAGACATTACATTGTTATCCATCTTCTTGCTTACCATTTAGCATGGAAGTGACTAAGCGTGTTTCCCAAAATGTTGAACTATTCCTTTAAAATTTCACCGTATCTCCATAACAGGTGTATTTACTACTAAATAATAACCAGAAGCAAAGGTGTAACTTGCTATATTCTGTTCAATTGTTTGTATTTGTAATTGGTCTGTAAATCGGGGTTTTGTCTTCCCCATGCCAACACTTGCCCTGCTCACCTAATCTCAATTGCCACATACACACTTTCCCATCATGCTTAGCAGCTGTTGTTTGCCGGTGTATGTGTAGACCACATGCTGTGCGTGTGTGTGTGTATGTGTGTTTTGTTTACCTCACCAGCAGGTCGTGGATGTTTGCAGAAGAATTGAATTTGGCACGATGCTGTCTGTTAGTGTATGTCACGTGTGTGGACAGGACAGGGAACACTCCTGTGCTGTTGTTGTTGTTTTCGTTGATTTTTTTCACTGCTTGCTTGGCCAAATGCTAACCAAGCACCTGTTGATATTTGAGCCATCCCTCTGTCAACAACTACTCTCCAACTTAGTGGTCTAAATGTTCAGTTTGGTTCATAGTGTATAAAAATAACAGTATTTTCAGTTTTCATGTGATCTGTTAAAAGTGAAAAGGCCTCAACTGCAAACCTGTTTATAAAAGTAGGCAAACTTTTGATTTCAGTGTCATTATGTGATATTTAAATATGTATAGTGATATTTTTATATAGAACAAGTCCTCTAATCGCTTCTGGATAGTGATGCGATATTTTCGTGTGTGACAGGTTTAATGTCAACAGCTGGCACGTCTGATAATCTTCTTAACCTATCAGCTGACACCGACAGAGCAATCTGTACAATCACATTTGTAAAGAATCGATTTGAATCTGGTACGATGCTGTGTGTGAGAGTCGGGCCTGTACTTCTGTCTGTTGAGCCGCAGATGGCAGCCCTCTACCTCAAGCTTACAAGTGCCCGCAAATGTGTGTGAATGCGTCGTGTCAGGTTTTCTTTGCGTGTGAGAGGGGAACGGTAGACTGTGGTTCCGTCGACGTCTGCAGAATGCAACAACACATTTTGTCTCCCTCTGTTATAGTCTGTCTCTCACTCTCTCCTTTCCTCCCTTGTCGTTCTCTAGGTTCCCTTCAGTGTACATAAATACACCACAATATTAGCAGGATGGCTTGTTGGTCAGCTTATACATTCTTGTAATGGCAACATAGACCACAACATTCTCACTGCTCGACAGGCCAGCCAGCTCATCCATCTCCCACAAAACATTTAGTTTATTCCTTTCCAGAGAGCCTTGCTGCCCTGTCTCAGTCCAAGTTGTGCTAATGAGGAGGACTCATGCCTGGCTACCAATCTAACTCCCTTCTTTATTATTCTACTTGCTGTTTTTCACACACCCTCCAGGTGGTTACGTGACGCGCCATAGGCCGAAGTCAAAGAAGCCTAGTGTAACTCACTACTTAAGCACCAGAGCAGTCATGTCACGCTCCCCAAACAAAGTCGTCTTTGCTCTCAGTGTTCTTGTTTGTGCGTAAAACACAAAACACTACGGACATAAATGCACACCCTCAATTCTTAAAGGGTGAGCAAAAATGTCTTTAAAGCAAGTGGGAAAATTAGACTCCACTCGAAAAATATACTTTTTTCCCATCAAACCTTTTTGTTTTTCTTCGTATTTTGCATTAGGAAGCAGAAAGACTGAATAGAACTGTCACACAATTTGACTTGTATGTTCAATTATTTTGTGGTATTTGCACATAGAATGACTTTTCTATGTATAAGCTGAGATAAATATTTGTTTGACTGGGAAACTCACCGAGCTCTGAGCTTTATTTTAGACTGGTGCTTCAGTCTTTATACTATATTGGTTGTTTAAAATAATATACTTGTATTTGTTATGTGTACATACTATTTTACCGTTCTTGATGTAATCTTTGTGGCACATACATATTGCATTTCAATGATTGTATTATACTATAAATTGGCTTGTAATCTGAAAAGTAAGTTATAGGTTATAGAAAGCAAGACCCCTAAAAGACAGTTATAATTTGCTCTATAACCATAATTTGTCCTGGATGGTTTACATGACTTTCTTTAGTTTCAATTTTTCATTATTATATTAAGAGTCTTTGGTCACATTCATTCATAATGTGAATTAGGGAGGATAAGGGACAAAATCTGCAGTTCTTGTTCTCCGAAAAAATGTATTCTAAAGTTCATCTCAGGATAAAATGAGACTTTAGTCCAAGTTAGTGGGCGTTCAGACCAAAACAGCCCTGCATAAAAAAAAATGCAAGAGGCTGAGCTGGTGGGAGACTCTATCTCAGTGTGGAGGCTCATCAGATGCTGAAACACTGCGCAGTGGTTTCTAATATAAGACAGAATTTTGCGAGTCTGAAAAGTGATCACGGCTGCAATCATTTTATCTTTCCTTGCGACGATGGTGAGGTCAACAGTAGAAATACGGCGTTCATGTTATGAAGTAATTTAGCAGGAATGCATGCTTAGTCAAATTTGATTTTCCAATGCAGTGCCTTGCCAGATATTGGCCTGGAAAATGTTGAACCAGATGCAACTGTTCTGCTGGACAACACAGTGTTTTCTTCAAGCAGTGCAAATGTCATCCAAAGGCGGCCTTAGACAAATTAAGCGGTATCTTCCAAAGTTACAATCTTCCCTTTTTGTGTTCCCGTAATGTACAGCTCAGCAAGGAAACATTGTTTAGGAAACATGGAGAGGGAATTTTGTCCTGGAAAAAAAACCCTGTAAATTTGGAACATACCTGTTGGATTTTTCTTAATGCAGAATGCAGAAACCTCATTCGCTTTTGCCAAACTGCAGATTGCAGGGCTCTTTACTGTCCGGATGCCCAGTCACCCAGACTGCTGAAGCCTTGAATTGGCCTTAGATTCATTTAAGAACAATTTATTTTACAGGATGAGCGCTGTTTATTTTGTCCACCATAACTTACATTGTGGTCCTGTTATGAATGGATTGCTCTGTTGCCAGTATAAACAGGAGAAATGATTACTGAGACCAAGAGCTGTTTCAGTGTACAAACAGGGATCTAGGTATTTTAGAATGACAGACAATCCTTAAGTTTCATAGCAGCAGCAGTTCAATACCTGAATACATGCATGTTTTGGAAGCACTGCTGAGGATTTCCACGTCTCTCTCTTGCTCTGACTCACCTTCATTAGCCAACTTGCTTTCAGCTGTAGACTATGAATATCATACATACATAGCCATTCACTAACTAGCACCACCTCATTTTTCCAGAAAAAATAAGTGTAAGATGAATGTCAAGCTCTGGGGGGCTTAGGGCATCTCTTCACTACGTAGGTGGTATTATCTTCTTGAAGTGCTCCCTCTCTCTCTCTCTCTCCATCTCTCTATCTGCCTTGCTCTCCCGCTCTGCTCCTTCTCTTTAATCCTCTGCAGAGGAGGTGTGCCAGAGAGAGACGGGGAGAGAAGACTGATATTTGCTTAACCAAATCCTCGGAGGAGGCAACCCTCTTTGATCCACTTCCAAATTCACAGCGTCCTCTTTCATTTGGTCATCCGTCACTTGCGCTGTCTCTCTCGCGCTCTCTGCATTTGTGCGATTCGTGTGTGTTTGGGGGTGTGTATTTTTTGACGAGAGAGCGGGCTGAAAGAGAGAGGAAAGCCCGCAGACAATGGCCTGCTTTTTGCTCTGTCCCTCTCTCCTTCCGTCTGCCTCGTCCTTGCCTTCCGATTCTTCTTCAACTTGTCACTTTTGTTGTGTGCTGTTGAGGTCAGACTGGCACAGGCAGGCGTTGTTGTAAGCAGAAGAGCTGCTCTGTGTGTGTGTGTGTAAGAGAGAGAGAGAGAGAGAGAAGATACTGTTCGAGCTGAGCATATTGGCTAGAAAGCCAGGGTTAGTCAGGGCTTGCCCCTTTGTTTTACTAACAGCACCATCCACACTGGATGGACAGAAACACACTCTTGAACACATACCACCTGTAAGCACTGCTGTGTTGACTTTCTCGCATCCTGACCTCTGTGTCGGCAGTTTTAAATTCTTCACCCATATGTACCGTTTATTGTTAGTATTTAACGTTAAGCTAGAAGGATGCAGACGCTTTGTTATTGTCTGCAGCCATATCAGATTGCAGACTTGTCCAGCCATCAGAACAATTTGATACAGGCTTATAAGGCATCTCTGTATCACCAGAGGGTGCACAGACTAGTAATCTATCTAATCTTTCCAATCAAGAGTCTCTGTCATGTTGAACAGAATATGAGTGAGAGCAGAGACTCCATTGTAGACTATGACCAAAAAAGACAGGCGTTTCTAATCACATTTTCTCTCTCTACTTTTCCTCTCCCTGCCTCTCCCTTCTTTTTCTTTCTCTGAGAAAAGGAACATGAACGAGGCTATCTGATCTGCTCCCCTTTCCCCCCCCACAGCACTCACTTCACCACCTTACACTCTATTGGAGTTATTCATTGCAAGCGGTTCTTCTTTTCAAAGGTGCATATTGAAGTAGTGATTCCAAACGACTCATCGCTCTTTCTTTTCCTCTCTTCTTCCTCACAGTGAGCACCTATCCTGCGCCTTCACCTTCTTCTTGCACGGTGAGAGCAACGTATGCACCAGTGTGGAGATCAACCAGCACCAGCCTGTTTACCATCTGACGGAGGAGCACCTCACTCTGGCTCAGCAGGCGTCCAGCCCCTTCCAAGGTGGGTCTCTGGTCCACCGCACGTGGCAGTCAGCAACTCTGAATGCACTGGGAAAAGTAAAAAAAAAATTAAGCAAAGATGTTGCACAACAGCAGCAAACATCCCTTGTGAATTATGCAGCCCCCCTTTTTTGCCAGTTGAGTGTAACCTGGCCTTGATGTGTTATTTGTTTTCCTTGGGACGTCACTTTAAAATCTTTGACGCTGGCACACATCATACCCACGTGTTGGGCAAACAAATGAACAGTGTTGTGCTACAGTGTCTGACTTTGATATGACCCTCAAGTGGAGTGCCACACAGTTATACAGAGACTCATCATTACCCCCCCCCCCCCCAACCCTTGTCAAAATCTAATGAGCGGGGTCTGAAATATTACATGTGACAGATGAACAGAGACAGGCTGATTTTTCTGGGAGGAAATAAATATGCCTGCTATGGCTTTTTATTTTTGTTTTAATTCTTTGCTTCAAGACAGAATGGAATTCCCCGTTCCAAAACAAAAGGCCTTAATCAGCCGATAGAACCCAGTAGAAGCCCTCTGACATTTGCATGTTTGTACACATGCCTCTGCAGTCAGACAGCCACGCCAGAAAGACCAATTGCCTATTGTTATTGCAGTTTTTTTCTGCTTTGCAACTTTATTCAAAATGTCGGGTCAGCTGAGGAGAACCTTTCATTACTGCAAATTACCAAAACAGTTCGCTTTCTAATCTGTTGAAACGCAACAAGCCGTGCAGAATGGCCCAGTCTGACCCCAAAAATGTGAATTGGAACAGTTTTCCTGCTGGCACTGTCTGAGATGTAAAGCTTTAAAACTCAACTCTTCATCCTTTGACTTTGCCTAGTTACAGTTTGTTTCACACTCACAAAGCTGCAAAAAATATAAAACTTTCCCTTGAATAGGTTGTAGCACATTGTTGAGGTAGTTACATCATTTATGAAGCAAAGGCCAAAGACATAACATGCCCAGTACTAATTTACTGTTTAGTCCAAGGTCATTTTCTTACATCTACTGGACACGCTGCAGTTACTTTTACTTCCAGGAGGCCGATTTTATACACAAGAAAAATCTAACAAATACTAAAATGTTGTTGTAGACATGGTACTGCTTGCGATTCTTCATCTACTAAAATATGCTAATCTTAAGGATTCAAGGACCCCATTTAACTCAAAATAACTTTAGGCTGTTGAGCAAAGCACCAGCCTGTTGCCCCAAGAAATTAAGGCGTATTCTAGAGCTAAATTAGTGAAATATCATTTCTAAAGCATTTAAAGAAATATTTTCTTGTAACTGTTAATTGCTCAGCGTAAATGTAGGAGTGTAATTTTTTTGAATACAATATATTAGTAAGTTGCGTGTGTGCTGTTGCCAAGATAATGCATATACAATCTTCTCAGGCTGTCTTTCATTACAGATTGGCTAGCTGCCAGATATAAAAGAAAAGCCTCTGTAGTCACTTTAAATTATAGTGTAGTGTAGTTATAGAAATGTGTGGCTCTAATGATATTCCATCATTGGCTCTAAATTCATTACCCCACCCTAAGCCAAATACTATGTAATCCCAAAACCATTGTTTGCTTGCGTTTCCACTCGCACATTGAAATGTTAATGTAATCACTATGATATACATTTTGACTTAATTTGTCAAGGGAAGGAAACAGCTGGCTTTCTGAACAACACTATCAGAATAAAATGATTTTGCACAAGTATCAAACACTCATCCTGTTGGCAATTGTATCAAAAGAGAGGTATCAATATCTGTATCTAGCATTATTCCCCTGATGCTTCCCTCTCTGGCAGATGACACATAAATGGACGCTGTCATTGACTCGACAACAACGCACGTGAACCAGACTCAAGATAATACACACATTTTAAATCTGTGCGTTTCCCAATAGAAATGAGCGCTGGGCGGAAAACTGGCAAAGGAGTACTATTCCTGGAGTCAGACAATGATTTTACTAATCTTAAAAATCCTTTCTTTTCATTACTCTTTCTAAAAAAAAAAAAATTTAAGTTGAGTGATGCATAAACCCCCCAGGAGAACCTTTCCTCTTTCACCTTCTCATCTATTGTTAGATAGATGTGATTCAGTCCTCCCCTCTCCATACACACCTACCAGAGTAATAACAGTGATCACTTCCTCCATTCACCACAGTAATTCCTGTATAGCCAACCCCTTTACTGCCTCTAGAGCTCTGCTGAAGGGAGGCGATAATGTCCCGTCTAGTTCAAGACGAGTGCCTTGGATAAAAATAAAATGATTATTGGCACTAAGTGTATATATTCCTATGGAGATGTTGATGGGTTTTGTCGTCATTTAGGATGATCATATTGCTCCCTAGACACCAACAAGTAGATAGTTACTTATGAGTCATTTTATTGTTCAATGAGTGTCTGTCTTTGCCCAATTATCCTTCTTTCTGTTTTCCCAGTCATGTAGTTCATGACTACTTAAAATTTTCTTCAAACAAACACACCTCCTCTTTGTGCAGTGTGAGATGAAATTGCAGGTGTGTGTTTTCACCGCCGCAGTGCATCTCCTCCTGACTAACCAAGCATAGTGTCGAGGAAGGGCTGACTTCCATCCTCTTCATCCATCCATCCCTCCCCCCCTCACCTCTGCCAAGCTTGGTTTACTGTGCGGCAGAGCGCTCCGGCAGGCAGACCTCTCCAGGATGTGACCTCATAAAAGGGCGCAGAGTGAATGTAATGAACTCTCAGCCCATTACACTGATCTGAGCGCATTTGACATGTCTTCAGGGAGCTAGAGATAGACTCACAGTCAGAGAGGAGAGAGAGGCAGAAGGCATGGAGAGGAGGGTGCGGTGGCGTGGTGACGGGGAAAACGGTAAACCATTTCCATAATTGTGCTGAATTTGATCTCTCTTCCACAACTGGCCTCAGGTCTTAGGAGTGTGTACGCAGCAAGAAATGCAGAATTGAAAGGGGAAAAGAGTGGGTTTGAATTTAATTAAGGTTAATATGATCGACTATAGCTGGATGTTGTGTACCGCAACGTAAATAACCTTTTGTTATTCCCTCTGTGGGGGTTGTTTTTGCTGAGGCAATATGTTCTGTAGGCTGAGGTGAACGTTATTCTGAGGGGCATCCAGGATGCATTGTGTCTGGACAAAGTGTTTCATGCATTAGCTTTGAAATGGCACCTGGGTTCATATGACAGGGTGAAGAATCAAGTGCCAAACTATGCTGGTGTAATGCTCAACAGTCCTCTTACTCCACTGCCTAGTTACTTTCACACCACCTCACAGTCGCTTCCTTAAAATATTTGGAAATGTTGGATCTGTATATTAGATTTTTAAATCAAACCAGTAATTTCCAAACCTTCCTGTTCAAACTTGTAGTAGTGGAGATTTCAGCATGGTTGAATGGATGACACCTGTGGTTACCGGAGGTGCTTTAAGGATCCCTGAGCAGCTACTTAGTTAGAAATACAACAGAAGAGCATTTTCAGACAGTATCTGTTTACACCACAACTAAACAAACTCACCTTATTCCAATAAAGAAGTCAGTCAAGAATAATTGTAACCTGCATCTGATTTCATGCTGCACAGGGTGCCATAGTTTTCCACACAGCAGGACACAGTGAAGTTGGTTACTCTGCAGAGGAGTTGGAGGTGCGCAGTCTGTTGCCTGCAGCTCTTCATCTTAACAGCTCCTTCTTGTTCCATTACATCCTTACAAAAATTAAAACTGATATCAATGAGATACCATTACGCTGGATTGTTCTCGTGTGAGTCCCTCGTGCTTAGGTAGGCAATCTGATTTCTGGGCGTGAACCACCATTTAAAAACTACAGCATAATGAAATGTAGTATGTTTAATTGCTCAATATAGATAAATTGACCAGGTATTAAAATGCTGAATTTCTAAAATATGAAATGCTCATCATAAACTGTATTGAAAATGGGGTTTGATTTCATGACTGTCTTTAGGATTATAACTAAATGCTGAAAGATTTGGGCAGTGCATCTCTTCTTCCTTCTCCTTGTGTTTCCTTTCCCTTGTCTCCCGCCATTTTCCTCTTCTGGAAGCCGCAGGATCAATACCTGAGGACAGAGGCCATCCAGTCTAGTAATGACACACTAGAAAAGCAATGCAGAGAAGGACATTAACTAATGTTCACTCACCCACCCACCTAGACAGCAGGTTCATAGAACCATTTATACCCCTCTCCACATTCAAATGTATGATGCACACAGAGACAGCGACTGGATGCATAACAAGCTGACAGGTTGTGTGTATATACAGCATATATGCGTGTCAAGTTGATATGCATATGGTTTCTGCACTCATATGTATGCATTATGCATGCTAGTTTATAGTACTATCTCCATTCTCTGATGGATGTAGGTCTGTTCTATAAGCAGACTGATGGGCTCTCTGTTTGACTCCCATATGTCTGTGCAGTCAAGTGTGTTTGCCGAGGAGTGGCCCTTTTTATAAGCCTCTGTTTATGGGCTCTGAGAGGCCACCGCTTGCCAATAATTGGCGTCTGGATTGCTCTGTAAGTATTTGGCAAGTCAGCCGGGACCGGCTAGGTCCAGTTCTGGAAAGGTCAGAGTACTGCTGATTCGGCCGGAGATGGCAAAATGACAGCGAAAGAAAAGCATGTGGGAGAAGAAAGACAGGAACGACGATTAAGATAAGAAGAATTCGATTTTTACAAGAGTGAAAATAGGAAGAGGAATTATATTAAAGAGGAAGTCAATGAGGGAAGGTATGAAGTGAAGGCCAAAAACCTAGAAATAAGGAAACACTGATGATTAGGACGTGATAGGAAGAGGATAAAGGGAAGGATGAGGACAGGATAGCGGAGTGATGGAAAGAATAGGAAGCAATGAGGTGAAGGGCAAAAAGGGCAGAAATTAAATTTGTTGAACAGGGGACAAAAGAAGGGTTTGGAGGAGAATGAATGAGGACTGTGGATTGAAGTGTTCATGAATTGAGTGAAAAATGTGGAGCCAGTGTTTGAGGATTTAAAGAAGAGGAAGTTTGAGGATGTAGAAAATGTATAAACATGGATGGAGAAGCAATAACATTTTGAAATATAGAATAAAGAAAGGAAGAACAACAATATGGGAATAGGAAAGTGCAGGAGAATGCTGTGAGAATGATGCACAGTTGAACATGTCCTTATTTTACTAACATTGTCTTGTCTTTCTCTCCTCTCCCCCTCTCTGCCCTTTCCCTCTGGCTAGTGATCCTGAGTCCTTTCGGCCTGAACGGGACACTGACTGGCCAGTCGTTCAAGATGTCAGACCCACCTACCCAAAAACTGATTGAGGAGTGGAACCAGTTCTACCCCATCAGCCCCAGCGCCAAGGAAGGTGTGTCGGAGGACAAGGTGGAGGACATGGACTGGGAGGATGACTCTCTAGCCTCTGTGGAGGTCCTCGTAGGTCAGTCTTTCAAAATATATATCATTAAGTCGAACACTCGTGAGATTATTATCTGTTTGTAATGTAGAGTTGACTGCTTCGTTTTCTGAATATCACACCCTGTGTGTGTGTGTGTGTACAGGTGGTGTGCGGATGGTGTACCCAGCCTGCCTAGTGCTGGTACCCCAGTCAGACATCCCTGTTGTGGCCCCTGTGGGGTCCTCCCACTGCACTGCCGTCTACTCTGGTGGTCACCAAGTGCCTGCTTCCCAGCGAGAGCCCGCCATGTCTTTGGTGACCCTCACCCCTCCCACATCGCCTGAGGAGGCACAGACAGGTAGTGGCATAAACACAGTGTACATTTATAAGACAGGACAGTAGAGACATCAGTTAAGTCTTAATGGCAAAGATCCCTCTTAAATTGATCTGTATTGTTAAATTGGTCATTTTTTTGTCATGCCTGTTAACCTGCTTTACCTCTCTCCAGTGGACTCTCACTCGGCCCAGAAGTGGGTTAAAATGCCTTCATCGTCTGATGCGTTCAGCGTGGACAGAACAAGTCACCATGGAGGCAAGATTCCACGCCGGCTAGCCAGTCAGGTGGTGGAGCGCGTCTGGCAAGAGTGCAATATCAACCGAGCCCAGAACAAGTAAGTCTGTTATTGTCTCTAGAAAGTAGCACAGATGGATTGGCCGTGCCGCAGTGTTCGAGCACTCTTGGGAAGTTCGAAATCTCATTTTCACTATAACAACACTACTTCAACTGGTTCAAGGTGTTCTACACAGGCACAGATGTCACGTCTGGTTAATTTTTTTAATAAACTTTGAATGACATGTGATAGCAGTTTTTTTTTAATCTGCACGAATTTTTCTTGGCACTGTTGTTTTATGTTTTTCCCTTGCAGCTTCTGACTGCACCGCTGTCGATATACACTGCATTAATGTCAAACCATTTTCCTCAGTGTTTTATTATTCATACATAAACTATAAAAAAAAATAAACTTAGATGGAAATAATAATCAACAGTAATTAAAGTAAGGGTTAGCTTGCAGTTTTGTCCCATGGCCTTTTTTTTTTTGTTTTATTCAACATCAGTGAATCTGACACATTGGGAACAACCTGGGATCTGTTGCCCCTTGACCAAGCACAGAGTGTCGGCTGGAGTTAGCTGTTAGCTTGTCAGCCGAAATATTATTGCTCCAAGCAGGGTGATGAAATCAGCCTCAGCACAAAGCTTTTACCATTCACTGTATACCAAAGGAACATGGGAAAGGGCTGTGCACTTGTTAGGATTTGTGTCATAATCTTAGAATTTGTGTTTCAAACAATTACTTGAAAAAAGAGGATGAGTCTCTTCACATGAATAATGCTGCATGAAAAAGAGCTGAGGAAGCGGCTATACTCACGGTCAAGATTAGCCCTCAGCAGAACTGTGTCTGAAAGTTTTTTGTTTTTTTTCCCCCCTCTCCCCAGGCGGAAGTTCTCAGCCGCAACTAACGGTACCTGTGAGGAGGAGCTGACCGAGAGAGTGGGAGCCTGGGATTTTGTGGAGCATTCTCAGAGGTCATACTGCAGCTGTTCCAGGTCAGTCATTTCCCATGTGGATGTATGTACAGGTATTGCTCATATGTGTGCACTCAAAGACATTTCAAAGAGGTTATACAGAGCCTATGGAGCTTTGAACACTGGCACAGAGGGCCATAGTCAGCAAAATATCAGCCAGTTATATCTACGTCTAGACTTTGACAAGCATATTATTCTTCATATTTTTCAATTTATCACTATTTTGTCTAAATGACAGCCGTGCCGGGCCTGAAACCTCAGCTGGACTGTGTGTTTCTGTAAGTCAGACATTTTTATTCCCGCACTGATGGGAATAATTTGGAGGAGAAAGAATAGTTTGACCTCTGAAAGAGCATTTAAGGGATACGGCTGTAGTGAAGGAGCGTGTACACGTTGCATGCTCCTAATGTTGACAGACGAGCTCAAAACATGTCAAATGAGTTCACATGTATCTGCTTAAATGTCACCGTTGTTTTTATCTACGAGGACAGGCAGGGAAAGGCTACAGGGAGCCCACCAGGCATGCGATTTGTTGTCTGACACCTTAATGTTAATGATATTCTCAGCGTTTGTTGTGCATGCTTATATCTGCACACAAGTATGATTTCTCGTGGATGACTATTTTCTGAATTTTGTCTCACAAGAAGCTTGATTGGTAACAAAGAAATGGGAAGCTTTGTGCATTGCCAGCTTTAATGGTCATCAGCTCTGTTTTGTGGATGGAAGCCTTCTGTGTGCCTGCTTGTCTTGACATTGAATTGTCAGGACACGCAAGCACCATGGCCATTAAAGAGACACAGCTTCGTCACCAACACCCTAATGTAAAACCACAGCAGTAGGCTGGGTGGTGACCCAGCAGAGAAGAGGCTAAAGAAACGCTGATGCTCACCCAACAGACAGACAGTGGTAGTGCTGAGAGGTGAGCGAAGTGGCTTGGCTCGCTGTGGGCAGGTCAGGTGGTCTCAGAGCCGGTAGTCCACAGAGCAACCAACAGATGATTGTGAAGCCTATGGTGTATTCCAGTGTAATGCAATGGAAAAAGCTGAATAGGCAGGAGAGATAAGAGTGAGATATTGTTTTTCTATTGACTACATTTTGTCTAACCTTTCTACTTGTTTTATCAGCTTTATTGGCTTACCTTTTATTTGTTTTGGAAAAGGTTCCTTTTTAGGCTTTTTCAAAAGATGCATTTTGTTCGTGTCATGATTTTGAGTGTGAGAACAATAAAGAAAATTATGAATGTGCAATAACATTTGTGGAATAGGTGTTGCAGTCTTACACTCAAGCAACTTAATTGTTGTCTGTCTGCTAATTGATTTGAGATTAATTAGTGAGGCTGCCATGTTGCAGGTGAGAGTAATTGAGATAATTGATGTTTTCTAGAAGAAGCAGATGTGAGGGTTGATAGAGGGAATTTTTTTTTTACAGAAGCTGCACAGCATCTCCGTGCATCACGACAATGAAAAATTCAAAATCATTTAACATCTTCACGGTTTGATAGATTATCTTTGTCTCTGCTGCCATTTTGCTTACTGTCACCGGTGCCTCATAGTCTCAACATATTTTCCTGTTTGTCTTCTCCCCTGCAGATACAAATCAGTGAAGCAGCGAACAGGCAGCACCCCAGGCCAAGCGCAGTCAGCAGGCCAGCCCTCCCAGCCTCCTACCAAGCACAAAGCCGGGGGAGAGAAGCCAGAGAAAGGTGACAAGCAGCAGAAAAGACCCCAGACTCCATTCCATCATCGCAGTCTGACCAGCGACGATGCTTCAATAGAGACAGAGGCAACAGCTGGCCAAAGGTTGGCCATGAGGGGTCAGGATGGAGGAAGGTTTACTAGTATACGCTCTGCGGATGTGTCTGCCATCCAAAAAGCCCCCCAGCTCCACAGTGGGGTGGTCAACACTGGGCCGTCGGAACAGGCCAACTCCCCACAACCCCCACCACTTAGCCCCCACCCCTGTGAGCGTAGCGAGGAGTCAGGGGAGGGCATGAAGAACCCTTCAACCCCCAACAGCCAACACTTTTACCAGCCTCCCCCAGAGCCCTGCCTGGTTGGGGTAAAGGGTGGCGGCGAAGAGCCCGGAGGGCCAGAGGGACTGAATCAGCACTTCCACTCCCATCACCCCCACTCCCACCCTGGAGGATCAACCTACTCTGAGCCTCCTGAGCCCACTGTGTATGTGGGCACAGCGGTCAATTTGGAGGAGGACAGCTCCCACGCTCCGTGGAGGTTATTCAACCTACCCCGGAGGAAAGAAGCCGAGGTGCCCACACCACTGCTGCCAGGGGACAAGCTGAGGGACGAGGCCTCAGCATCACAGGACAACCTGGTGTCGGTCACAGAGTGAGTGACATCTGCCAATTAACAATCAGTGTTTGATAATAAGTAATGATAATTACAAACTTTATTTATACGACATTTTTCTTAAAAATATTACAAAGTACTTTACAAAAGGAAAATAAAACCAGGCAAGGCAAATAAAATGAGTAAATGCCAAAGTACAGAGAAGCAAAGATGGAAACAGGCCATTTCAGGCACTAAAATAATTTCTAATTTTAATCCGGTGTTGATTAGCAACTACAGCAGTGATATGGTCATGCCTCTTCATCCCAGCAATGAGTCGAGCAGCAGCGTTTTGTACCGACTGGAGACCGTGGAGGGAGCCCTGATGAAAGCATGTACAACTTTTGTAGATTATTGTACATTCCTAGCAGCCTGTGTAATATCATTTGACACACTGCCAAAGTTTAGCACGCCCGAACAGAATGCCCTCAGAATTATCATTAAATTTAAGGAAATTTGGGACATCCAGGGTTTACTATCAATGAGGCACGTTGAGGTTAGCTAGGCTGCTAGGATCTATAAGTTTTAGTGCCATGTATGGCTGAGTGTCGTCGCCATAGAAATGTTAAAAAGCATCGTGATTTTGAATAACCTTGCCAAGAGGCAGCATGTATATAGAAAACAGAAAGGGGCCAAGAACCAAGCCTCGAGGGATGCCACTACTTAACTGAGTTGTCGAGGAAATAGAGTTGCCCACGATGCCCTCTTTCTCTTGCTCTCTCACTCACATACGCACAAACACACAGGGAGATAAAGGCTTCAGCCATTTGTGGACTGAGTAAGCAGTTAGGCATCCAAGCCCTCCCACCTTTTTCCCTGTTACAGAGTGGCCCCGGGCCACTTTGGAACCCTTTCAATAGTCCAGAAAAAATTGTTTTGAAAGAGTAATGATGCAAAACCCACCTTCTCCCCCTTTCTCATTCTCTCCCTCAGATCCCCCCCCCACCTCACTCCCCTCCCCTCATCCCTCAGTTTCAGAATGTGGGGTGTAGCGCTTAGCTGCATACAGCATGTTAATCTCTTGCTATGTGCCCTTTTGACATCATACATCACCAATGTGCAGGGCCAGCACGACTCATCGATTCCTACACCCCAAACACGTGCACACACACGCACCGGAGCTAGGAGAGCGGAAGAGTAATAGTAGGGTTAGATAAAGATAAAAACCTCTGCAATTGTAATACAGTTGTAGCTGAAAGAAATACTGTCTGTCGGCTATCAGTTTGGCAGCGAGACTTGCACCAGGCAGAAGCTACTAGTAAGAAGGAGGATCACAGATGGACAGAGCGAGTGGGCTCGTCCAGTGTGAAGGCAGGCAGAGTGACCAGCAGGCCGTAGGGTGGCCGTAGTGGGATTTATCGGCGGGGTTATGCAATCCCAAGGGGCCAGCCGCTTGGATGGGCTATTCTAGTGAGCTGTAATCCTCCCAGCCACAGCTCTGAATGGCGGCTAATCTCTGGCCCAGGCCACTGCACACCATCACCTCACATCAGAGCTGGACAGGCATGACGAGAGGACAGAAGTACAGAGAAATATAGGAGGCAGTGAAGGGGAGGGATAACACAGAAGTTGGGTCAGTCCCTCCTTTCCTGCCGAGCAGCCAGTAGTTTTCTTCTTTTCCCTCCCTCCCCGTTCTGTTACATATATGGAACAAGTAGGCCACAGTCGTCGCCACATAAGAGATTGTGATGAGCCGTGTCACAGTAACAAGTGATAAATGCGTCTGTCTGTAAGTCTATGAGCAGTCAGTGCGGCAGTCACCACGTTTCCATAAATCTGCCAGAAATGTAATTGTCTGACAACAAACATGATGCATCCAGTTCTGCTGCATGACAGCTGTCAGAACTGTTTGCAATCGCTGCCATTTCTGTTGCTGCAGATAAACATGGTAGCAACTGTGACATATGATATCAGGCAGCATCAGGCTGAAACAGAGCAGTTGAGGAAATGTTCCTGTTGCCAAAATTTAAAACAGGGAATCATTTGAAGTCGTGAGTTTTCTACTTATCAACTCCCATACAACCCTGATTATTTGGACGCTGTGTAAAGCATAAATAAAATAGAATGTAATCATTTCTTTATCCTTTTTAACATATCCTCATTTGAAAATGGAACACTACAAAGGCAATTTATTTAATGTTTTCTACCTCGTCAGCTTCATTGATTTTTGTAAATATCTGCTTATTCTAAATTTGATGTCAGTGACACGTTTTAAACAAGTTGGGACAGGGGCAACAAAAGACTGTGAGAGTTGTGGACTGATCCAAAAACACCTGTTTGGATCATTCCACAGGTAAACAGGTTCAGTGGTAATAGGTGATAGGATCATGATTGGGTATGAAAGGTTCATCCTGGAAAGGCTCAGTTGTTCACAAGCAAGGATGGACAACTATTGAAAGACACCTGTTGGAATGTACACTTGGAATTACTAGGTGGTGTCTGTTTCTGCCTGTGAATTGTAAATCTTTCTGATGGTTGTCTAATGCTACGTCACAGTCTTTACACCTTAGCTTTTCTATCTTCCCAGGGTGATGTCCACATCTAAATGGCCACTGAAGGTGTCTGAAGAACGTGTTCAGATGTATCGAGCCAGAAGGAACCAGTACCTATCTGCTGCCATAACGGACGGAGACCACGAGCCGGAGGTGGACCCCTACGCCTTCGAGGAAGGAGATGTCAAGTTCACTTTCTCCAACAAGAAGGATAAGGCAGGCGGCGAGCGTGAGCCAGGCAAGAAACATAAGGTGAGACAAGCCAGGTGGAGGAGTGGACTGATTATCACTAATCTATGCCTTGCAATATTTAACGGATGGATTGTACCTTCCTGGTAAAATGCTTATAGTTGCTCTGGACAAGAGCATCAGATAGAGGCCAGGTAAACTTTAAGGCCACTATTGTATTTTGTCCTACATGTGCATTATCAAATAAATAGTATATAGATGAATCGAAAATAGGTTTTGCAACTTGTTTCCATAACAACAAACTGCAGTACCTTTCTGTATTGGAAAATATTATCATTGTACACCTCTCAAACATCTAACTGCATCTCCCACAACATACAGTCTATTTTACTTTGCTTTATGCAGCTTTTTTTGAACTTGCTTAAAATTGTTATTGCACTCCTGTTATTGGTTTTAATACACCCATGCATTTTAGATGTTTTGCTTTTTTTGTCTTGATGCTTTTCTCTAAAAATTTTTTTTTCATTTTTATAGTTGAAATTATAATTAATCTTAAATTTGAACCTCGATCACAGTGATCAACATGTCACAATGCTTTAGAATGGACAGAAGCTTAAAGACTGCAATCCATAAGAATTTATGATTAAAGCTTCATACTTAAGACCACAAATATCCCATTTAAGGGTGCATTATCTCATAGGATATTTAAGCATCATGATTCATCTAGTAGCATAGCTAGTATTCAGGCAGTATATTTATACAGCTCTGTTGCCACTTGTAATGCTGGTGGTTCTTGTAATAAATGTCAATGTGACAGCCTGCCATTTTTTTATTGTGACTAGTTGACCTGAAAAACAGTCTATGTTGAACCTCACTCTGCCTAGAAATAAGCCATACACAGTGCCTTTTCCAACTTGGCTGCTTTCATTCCAGTGTGCAACCACACCCCATTTGATTTAATTCAAAAAAAGGCACTGACAGTTTGAATAATGCTTAGTTGTGTGAAGCCTTCCTAAAAGGCAGCATGGAGAGTAACCACTTCATCCATGCCTTCCTCACCAGTTGCTCAAGGTAAAAAGGGGACAAGAGGGTTGACTTTAAGATCAGGGAGCAGGCGAGGTAGAAAATAGGCCATCAGCATCCTCAGCAATACTGCACTAAAAATAACGGTGCGACCGCTTTCCACATACATCCGCTTTCGCTGCCCAAGACTAACTGAACAGGAAGCTATCCCTGAATCCCCATTGTTAGTTGAGCCCGCAGGAACACCAAATAGTTAGCCTGTCCAATTTCCTTTAAGTTGTTATGTTTTTCCTATTTGATCTGCCCTCTCCCCTTATTCCTTCCCACCCTAGTCCTCTGCCTCTGCCTTGTTGGCTCCAGCTCCAGACAGGGGCCACCTGTTAGCTGTGGATCGCCCCCAGCATTGAAAGGGAGATTCAGTGTGTGTGTGTGTGTGTGTGTGTGTGTGTGTTCATTCCTTGGCTGGATGTTTGCATCAGGCTTCACTGAGCCTGGAGTCTAACCACAGCAACAAACCTGGCTCACTGAACCATTAAGCTTAAAAAGCGCACTCAAATATTTTCCTTCTCTCCTGTCCCCCCGGCCTGTGCTGCATTGTAAGGGTGAAGGCAGCTCTCAGTGGAGTGGAGAGTCCCTGAAGAGCAGTGTGTGCAATGGAGCCCTTCCACTGTCTGCTTGATGTGGTGTGGGTGTTCCTTTCTGAATTCACTTTTAATGGATAGTACCTCAGTGTTAGGCCCTTTTCCTTGACCATCTTTTTCATTCTTTGTAGCGGCATGTTACTTAAGCTCCAACCTGACTGATGTGGAATGTAAACCCGGGGCAGAAAGAATTTCCTCTTGATAGATGAATTTAGTAAAAAAAAGCTTCACAAGCTTTTGCAACATCGTCTTTATTCGTTGTGCAGTCTATTAAAACACTTACTGTTCCGGGCATCTCCAGCGATTTAGTCTATGAAATCTTCAAACTGAAGAGATATTGACCTTGCTGCAGGCCATGTGATACATGCTGTAAAGGACCATCATTTGATTGCCATACCATTGCACAGTAATGTCAGAGAGTCCTGAATTAATTGAGATGGAGGAAAAGGTTGATGGGATGCTTTCATGCAAGCACCCTTGGAGCCGAACAAGCTTTTGCAATATGTAAAGACTCAACATGTACACACTTTCCCCCACCCAAGGCCAAGTTATTGATAAGGGGTCAAGACATCATTAGCGCCTATAGATCGTGGCCTTGGCGCCAATGTTGTCCACTGCTCTGGATTGGTCCTTTAAGGGAGACAGATTAAAGTCTGCGTTACTCAGAGAAAAGCCCTGGAGCGTAATGAAATCAATGGCCAGGACATGGCATTCCTGTTCCCCAGCTAGAACTGCTCAGCACACACTGTACACACAACCCATCATAAGAAAACACATACACACACATACACACAGAAGGCCAGCCCTCCCACATATTGATGTCTGGGTGGGAGCCTGAGAGGCCATTCCTTGGATCATGATTTCACTCTGATCCACTCTGGAAATCTCATTTGCCACAGCAGAGGCCAGCAGTCCCTTTCTCTGTTCTTCTGTCTCTGTTCTATTTTCTCTTTTATTATTACTATTGTTCTTGTTATTTATTATTATTTTTGCCTTGGTTGGAGAAAAGACCCCCCCCCCCTTTTAAGTCAGCATGGCTGCTTGATGACACTTGTTATTTTTGTATATTTCCATATTCTGCTTTGTGATTTATCCCAACTCTGGTCCAGACAAATTTATTTGTATCGCTCTTAATCACAGTTATGGACTCAAAGGATTTCAAACAGTCACATGTTAACACAGTAATGAAACAGACTCTGCTCAGCTATGGGCCCTCATTAAGTACAAGCAGAAGCATCATTGACATGGGACTGGTGTCATATTATTGTAAACAATTTATCTGTCTGGGCTGTGCATTCTGAGCTTTGTGTAATGAAATATTTATAGTTTAATGGATCAGTCTGGTTATATGGGTTTGTGCTTTTTTTCCCATTTCATACTAACCTTCCCATTTTTCTTTATCTCATAGGGTGAAGACGGAGGAGCAGGTCCATCAGATGGTAAGGAGCCTTTTCTATGACTCAGCTGCTGTCATACAAACACATATAGTCATACTGCCACCCTCAGAAAACCTATTCTGTGTTCTTTCAGCTCTGGGGAGGTAGCACTCCAAATACATGTTAAACTTTCAACTCCATCTTTCCAAAACATTAATAGATGCTACAGTCATTACGAATATCAAGAAACTTTCATTCTCAATTATTTTTAATTTAAATCTCATATGACAGATTTGTCATGCCATGAGCATTTCAATAATTGAATGGAGAAGACTCCTGTATTGACTGAATGGACAGTAAAATTAAGCCGATCTAAGCAGTCAGTTAACATAAACACTCATAGCTCGAATCAAGACTTTTGCCTTTCATTGAGTTCTCAAGCACCCAAAATCTACTTGTGGACAACTGTTCGTGGATATTTTAGTTTTAACAGTAAGAATATCTGTGCAGATGCTCAGCGGGCTGCTGCTCACAACCGCATGGCTTCCACCAGCCTGATCCACGAGACAGACCTGGTGGTGTCCATCAACGACCTGGACAACCTCTTCAACTCAGACGAGGATGATCTGGCGGTTAGTATAGACCTTGGCTCACACTGCAATGAATATCTCATTACGCACAGCCTGGCCTGGCACAGTATCCTGAGTGTATGAGTGTGTGTATTTCCACTGGCATTCTTGTGCCAGAGCAATTTCTTCACTCTGCCCATCATCAGCTGACAGTTCTCACCACCCACTGTAGTTACTCTCAGAAGATGTCATGTATGATACTGACTTACAGGCCCCACAGGTGTGAGAAATATAACGAATGCATTCAGAGCAGTATTATGAAGCCACACTTTGAGTTACCAAGATGAGCAGGTGCTAAAATACTTTTTTTTTTTGTTTGTTACAGCCTGGTGGTTCCAGGCGACCGGTGAATGGAACGGACGAGAAATTTGGCGGCAAGGAACCAAAGCCATCCACTTTGGACCCTGTTTCCTGCATTAGTATGTATCTCTGCATCTGTCTCTACTGATGTCTCTCTCCTCTCCCTGAACACTCATTTGCCACATCTTCTTAAACTACAAGGTTTATCTCAAGTGTTAATCTAGAATCAGATTCGTCATCCCTGTGAATCCCTTGAAAATTCAGAATGGTTCACTGAGATTTTGCCAGAAGTCACTTCAGTTTTAAACGTAATATTCCCCTGGCTCACAATTTCAGCTACGTGAAATGGCAACATATCCTTTAAATCCACTCACTGAAATTAAGGCTTTTGCTCACCCTAGTCTTGGCCACCTAGTGGTGGAGAATATGGCTATAATTCACCTCACAAGAGCTTCAGCGTTTAGGTCACAACTGACAACTAAGAGTCATTCTGTAGTTTACTTCCAACACTAGAGTCTTACCTTAAAGTTACGCCTAATTTGGCTTGAACACAACTGCACCTCACTGCATTTTCTGTAATGTTTTTCCATTTAGTTATTTATTCCTAGGTTTGAGCTTAGGGACACTAACATGGAGCTAAAGAGAATTTAAGGACACTCAATATTTTATTGTGAAGCCAATTGGTCTCAGATCAACCATTTTGCTTTAGTTTTATGAACACACTGTACAGTCCTAGACTCTGCCTGTTTAAGATGAAGAAACATCTTGCAATTACAGAAATGTTTTGAGACCTTGGATATTCCCCACATAGTCTATCTTTGCATACAGATATACATAGCTTTTCCGGGAAACCTGTCGATCTGGTGGCGAGTAGCATTTTCTTATGAAAATGAAAGCAGTATAAAAAGAAGGCACTCCTGCTTTTACCCACCTTTCAACTTTGCATAAACAGCTCCGCTGGATCCTGTAAACATTCTCGTTACTATATAAAGAAAAATATATGAGCAAACATGCTAAGGTAACTGCGACAAGCTATGTAAACATTTTATCAGCCGTGGGTGAGATGCCTGTCAGACTTAAAGCATATCTAATAAGTATTCAGCCGGTTCATATTTACATGGTAGCTGCCTATAAAGACAGCTGCTTGTCATATTTGGTTGCAGAACAAGAAAACATGCATCAGCAAGCATCTTGACAGGAAATGTAGTAACAAATAGCACAGTCTTAAAAGCTTAAAATTGCGTGTCTTACTTAAAGTTGTCCACATGATTCACATAATTATTATAAGAAATGATTTGCATCTGAAATTGCTGAGAAATTCTAAAACAAAGCATACGTTAATGTCATTATCAGCACATTCAAGTGTATGATAAGACAATAGAGTTTGAATAGACTTTTGACATACTTTCTGCATTTGTTCCTCTTCACACACATTGTAATTCAACACTGTCCTATCCTTGTTTCTCTCTCCCGCCAGGTTCAGCAGACCTGCACCAGATGTTTCCTACACCTCCCTCTCTAGAGCAGCACATCATGGGCTACTCACCCATGAACATGTGCAGCAAGGACTACGGCAGCATGGAGGCCAACCCGGGCATGACCACGCTGGACGGCACCTCATCTCTGGGAGGCCACTTCAAGATTGAGGTGGAGGAGAGCTTCTGCAGCCCCAAGCCATCTGAAATCAAGGTGGGTTTAGACTCAGTAAATCTCTCAGCACCAATTACAACTTACTGAACCAGTAGGGTGAATTTACTGTCAGACCCGGCAGATGTCATAAGTCAAAGTGAATGATCATTGGTGATATATGCTCTTCACCATGCTCATGTTGGGGCAGCTGGGTAGCCACATGGTCACAGACTGCCTTTCTTCAGATTAGGAATTCATGTCAACAAGTATATGCCCAGTTGAAGTGCCCATGAGACCTTCTGGGTGACTTGCACTTAGCGTTATCTCTGATCTCCATCATGAATAAATGGCCACAAATCAAAAAGAAGTAATTGAAAAAAGATGCTCCTTATGACTCCAGAATTTGCCTGAGAGTCAACACATTTTTCAGTATCAAAGTTGACCAGTGATAATTCTCTATACATCCATGGGTACATTACAAACAGGAACTGCTAATAGCTAATTTGACTTATTTTTAACTGACTAAAAATCTCCAGCTCTTTGAAATATCCTAATGAATAGATGAAGTCACTGCATGCATCATATTTCATTTTCTGCAGCATGTTTTAACTACAAAAGAAAATGGAAGTTTTTAGTTCATGCTTTGTGTCAGGTTTAATATACTTACTGACATGAAGCTGCCACAGATGTTGTGTTTATGGATATATAAGGTATCAAAGTTTCAGCAAGGAGTGCCTTGATTTCCCTTTTGTACATTTTGCTTGTTCGTCCTGTTTTCACCATGGTGTTTATATTTCTGCGGTTGTTGTTCGGCATGTTTCCTTTTGCCTTGACAGTTTTTTTTTTTCTTATTTTCTGTCCATCTTGTAGGACTATTCGTTTGTGTACAAGCCAGAGCTGTGCCAGGCGTTCGTAGGCTGCTCCATGTTTGCTCCTCTGAAGACATTGCCCAGCCAGTGTCTCCCACCTATCAAAATACCAGAGGATTGCATCTACCGACCAAGCTGGACCATGGGCAGAGAGATGCTCAACCCTGTGCCTGTCATGACCTTCCTCAGCAAGGACAGGTACGCCACTGTGGTGCTTTTCACTGAGGTCTTCAGAGAGGGTGTCATCTTGAGAGAAATTATCACACAGCTGAGATCTTAAATGTGATGCAATTGTGGGTTGGCAGTATGATGTAACTAGTAGGATGATCTGCTTAGATTGCAGCTTAAAAGAAGCACATCAGGTGATTCCAGTGGTGTCAATTTTGGGCCTTGCTGATACTCTTTATTCCTTATAATTTATCATAATGATTTGGGCAGAAAGTTGCTGAGACTTTCTAGTCTAGACTTGCAGATAAAATGCCAAGACTGTGCTGGCTGGTTTGTGTTTTTTGTGCAAGGAAGCATATACTCCTACTCTGCTCCCTTTCTGTCCACACACCCTCTGGTCTGTCCCCGGACACCCCCATAGTTGGCTGCTCAATTTCCCATGCATGGCTGCCACAGGCGGAGCAGGGAAATGAGTGTAAAATGCCTTCTTGGTTGAAGATGAGGATTATCGCTGGAGTGGTGAGATGGGGCCCCCACAGCGGCTCCATGCCACCTCACTGCTCACAGCAGCTTGGAGTCTCCGGTATATCTGTCACTGTTCCTCCTCCGCCACACACAGCTACACCTGCTACTTTCCACACACACGTGGGGATCTCTTATCAGAAAACTCCCAAAACCAACCTTGTTTTGTTCTATTGATTTTGTGCTTTTCTGTAATCAGGCCAGTCAACCTTTATTACATTTGTAGGAGCTTAAATTTATTACACCTGTGTGTTGCACTGACACGGGAACATGAAATCTGGCAGGCTCACCAAACTCGAGGGGTTTGCTGATCTATATCTAATCTTGCTACTCAGAGCAGAAACTTTCACCATGATGCACTTCTTATTTCAGCTTTTAACAATGTCAGCTTTACTTTAGGTGTTGCCTGAATTTTATAACATTTAATGCACTACAAATAATTCCATTTTAAATAAACAACACTAACTAATAAACTGGCCTGGAGCAAATGCCAAAGCATTTCCTCAGGTAGGGTTGTGATTGGAAAATGTTTTGCCTCATAATAATGAAGAGAGATGTGTCTTATAACCAAAAGGTGAACTGTCAGAATACAGTTTATCCAGCAAGTTCAGCTTGAGCTGCAAAGGTTGACTTGTACATAAGAAGGAATTAATTCTTTTTGCAGCAGAGCTAATTGCAACTGTGGGGCTATCCTTTCGCCTGATGATTATTAGTACACTGGAGCATGACAGGAAATGTAGAGCAGAACAAGCAACAAAGGTGGTCACATTTTAACTACTTTGAATATGAGTAGGGCTCATTATTTCCTTTTTTTATTGAGTGTGTAATTGGAGTGCTAAGCCTGGTTAAGGTGGACTGTGCAGGGAGAGAGCGGTGTCTGCACTTAACTAAGCTTGGCCGTTGTCCAAAGAGTCATGAGTAAAGATCTTATAACGTTGTGTTTGTATTGCCTTCGCGTCTGCATCCCATCTTGAACGTGCCCTGGCTGCAGGAGAGGGAGAGTTGTGCTGGGACTTCCTTCTAATGGGCCGGTGCCAGGAGTTGTTCCCCACATACAGCTCGGGACATGATGTGCTCACTCTCTCTCTCTCTCTCTCTCTCTCTCTCTCTCTCTCTCTCTCTCTCTCTCCCTCTCTCCCCCCTTGCTTTCCTCACTGTGGCTTGCCAGCCCAAAAATAAACCTTACCTCAGAGGGACGCTCATTGAAATGTTTATTGAATGTCTTTCTCTCTCCTGCTGCTTCTTTTCCCTACTCGTTTCTCATTCTCTCTCCCTCTCTCTCTTTCTCTCTCTCTCTCCCGCATTCTTGTTCTCTCATGTGTAAACATGTGTGCAGTTTAAACCCACTCTGCGTTGCCTTTGTTGTGAGTGTGGTCGTGCCCTACTGCCTTATTACTCGAACCATCTTCACAAATGCGGTGAGACAGTTGGATAACAGTATATTGTTTTTTGAAGCAATGTACCGAACATTGCTGCTTTGGTTTTTAAAAAAGTGTGTGTTCTTTGTTCTAGTGTAGGGTGGCTTATTTAAATGCCTCAGTTAAATGTTTACATTGGAAGCTGTAATTAGAAGAGTTCTATTTATTCGTTGTGTGATAGGGATCATTTCTAATTGTCCACATGGCTTTGCTGGAGATCACAGGAATCCTCTTAATGACTTCCGGACTCCCCCTGCTCCACTGTCAGACATACTTTAGTATCTTCTCTTATTTCCAATGTCTTTTCTAATTCATGTTCTTTTGGATTTCTGCCCTCAGTAACATCCCCAGTGTGGGCAGCACCATGGACCAGGAGTACAACCAGACCTACACCCCTCAGACCCACACGCCTTTCATGTCAAACAGTGCTCCACCAAGTAACAGTGGCGCTGGCATTCTGCCTTCGCCGGCCACCCCACGTTTCTCCGCACCCACCCCACGTACGCCGCGCACCCCGCGCACACCTCGAGGCCCCTCCAGTGTCCAGGGCTCGCTCAAGTACGAGAACTCCGACCTGTACTCGCCAGCATCCACCCCCTCCACCTGCCGACCACTAAACTCAGTCGAGCCAGCCACCGTACCCTCCATCCCCGAGGCCCACAGCCTCTACGTCACCCTCATCCTCTCTGAGTCAGTCATGAACCTCTTCAAGGACTGCAACTTCGACAGCTGCTGCATCTGCGTGTGCAACATGAACATAAAAGGAGCTGATGTGGGCGTGTACTTGAGCGACCCCATCGGAGAGGCCCAGGAACCCTGCAGCTGCGGCTTCAGCGCCGTGGTCAACCGGCGCTACGGCAACGGCTCGGGCCTCTTCCTGGAGGACGAGCTGGATATCATCGGCCGCGGCTCGGATGTCAGCAGAGAAGCAGAAAAGCGCTTTGAGGAGCTGCGGCTCTCCTCGCTGGAGAGAGGCGGAGTAGGGAGGGGTGACCGTGTCCCAGACGAGCTGATCCTCCTCCTGCAGGACCAGTGTACCAACCCTTTTTCGCCCATTTCAACCCTGGAGCATGAAATAGTGACACGGGGGCAAAGCGGGGCTCCTGTACCGCCCTGCGTCAGAGTGGAGGAGAAGGACTACCACAGCGACTGCTACATGGCCCTGGAGCACGGCAGGCAGTTCATGGACAACATGTCAGGTGGCAAGGTGGACGAAGCGCTGGTCAAGAGCACCTGTCTGCACCACTGGGCCAAACAAAACGGTGAGAAATAAGACTTTCTTGTTTTTTATGCATGCCCAAATTGGCTCAGCTGGACACCCAACATTGTCATTATAAATTTGTTTTGTTTTGTTTTTTTGAGCCAATGCAATTTTGTTGACTGTTTTTTATTTAACCAGAAAAAGGTTCAAGCAGTCTGACTGCAAATAATCATTCATCCATATAATTTCAAATCAAACGAGAATGAAAATGCGTTTATCAGGGTTAAGGTGGTAAATTGACTACACAAATGGTTTGAAACACTTTGTTTGCGTTGTGTCAATATGTTACTGAACAGGACAGTTATGAATAACTATAAAAAAAAATTCAGGGCTAAAAGATTGGTTGAGAAACTCACTGACATGCCTCAGGCTGACATGCCCCCCCTCTCCTAGTAAAGTACATATAGTTGAGTTGTGTTGAGTTTCTTATCTTGTCATTAATCTTTAGCCTCCCCTTTACTCATCTGTTCTCCAGCAGTGGACGTGAGTGCACTGTGCTCTCAGGACGTGCTTCGGGTGCTGATGTCCCTCCAGCCTGTGCTCCAGGACGCCATCCAGAAGAAGAGGACGGTGAGGTCGTGGGGTGTTCAGGGTCCCCTGACCTGGCAGCAGTTCCACAAGATGGCTGGACGGGGCTCTTACGGTAAAGCTGGGGACAAGCTGGGGAAGTTAATCCACTTGAGAAACAGTTCTGATCTATACTTTGCTACCATCCAGTTCAGCTGTATGAAAAATCAGTTATGAGTCAATCAGTGTTTTCCACTATGATGACGGTTTAAACTATCTACAATGAATGAGATTGTTGGGAAAAACTCCCTGCAAGTAAAGATTTTCAAAATTAATACTGGTCAAATACATGACTGTGAGGCTGATAACAACATTTGGTGTTGGTGTCTGTGACATTTGGGATGTGTGTGTCTTGGGGTAGAAAAACTCTGGCTGTTGTCAGATCAATAAGCAGTGTGGTCCCTCTGCTCTGGTCCAGATGTCAGCTCTGTTGGGAGGAGCTGTCAGACTGCTTGGTGACCTCACATTCTGATGCACAGTGGAGGGCGGAAGGAGGGAGGGTGGCTGACACCTTACCTGTTAACAACACTGGCTCACTGTTCTTTCTTTGTTTCTTTCTTTCTGCCTCCTTCCTCTCTTGCTCCTCCTTCCACTTCACTCCCACAGGCACGGACGAGTCTCCAGAGCCCCTGCCCATCCCCACCTTCCTGGTGGGTTATGAGTATGACTTTGTGGTGCTGTCTCCGTTTGGTCTGCCCTACTGGGAGAAACTCTTGCTGGATCCCTTTGGCTCCCAGCGGGACATTGGGTACCTGGTGGTTTGTCCTGACAATGAGGCCCTGCTCAGCGGTGCCAAGAGCTTCTTCCGAGACCTCACTGCTGTCTACGAGGTAGAGACTGTGAAGAAGAGTATAAACACTTCAGTGTTATTGCTGTCTAAATGTAACGCTGCTTTACTTTTCTCCGCCTCAGATTTGGCGGTTAATAGATACAACAGAACAACAAATGGAACAATTATCTAAAACTTTCTATTGGAAACATGTAAAAATATTTTGTTGATGACCTGATCAATGACAAAAGCTCTGCCACTACACTCAAACCTGAATAAGTTAGTTGTTGTCACATGAAATGTAATTTATGTACAAGTTCACATACTCAATGTTTTTGCCACTTTTTCTGAATTTGTTTTTCTACAGTCATGTCGACTTGGCCAGCATCGTCCCATTTCTAAAGGCTACCCCGATGGCATAGTCCTCGTCGGTGGCAGTGGCGCTAAGAACCTCGTGGATCAGCCAGTCAGCGACTGGTTCCTCAAGGCTGCTAGCGGCAACAGCGACGCCTTCACTAAGCTCAAACTCTATGCACAAGTGTGCCGCCACAACCTCGGTATGTGTCATTTATAGCCTGGCGGGTAACTGCTGCATTTTTGATTCTTCATGGTCCCTGATTCTTTTGTTGCTCAATACTCAGCTCAGTCAAGTCTTTGTTGCTTCATTTCCACCTTCGACACCACTTGGTTTAGTTCTAAAAAAAGGCTAGCATGAGAGCCTTGACTGCTTGGAAGAGAGCTTGAAATCAGTGTAGGAGGAGGTGAAGTTGAAATGGAATAAATGAGTGCATGTTCAGTTTTTCAGTCTTTGATGTTTAGAATAAAAGTCTTGTTTGTGTGCTTTCCCTCTTTAGCTCCATACCTCGCATCACAGCCATTGGACGGTTCCCTCCTCACACAGCCCAGTCCCCCACCCTCGTCCAGCCAGTCACCATCCGCACAACTCTCTAGCTCCTCCTCCAGCTCAGTCGGCCAGCAAGGCTCAGCGAATGCTGCAGGCTCCTCTGTTCCCAACAACGGCAGCAGCAACAATGGGTCCACAAATGGCTCTGCGTCATCCAACAGCCTGGTTACATCCTCAGGCCAGCCTGGCAGCGGGATGCCGTCTGCCAAGCCCACCTCCTTTCCCCCTTTTGGGAACATGGGCAGCCAGGGCCAGGGAGGTGCCCCCCAGAGTGGACAGCTGGGACAGCAGGCTGGTACCCAGAATACTGGCACCTCAGGGGACAACTCCAGCAGCCAGGCCCAGGGGCCCACAGAGCCTCCTGAAAGGTACTTCAGGACACACAAGCCTGCACACCATCAAGTCAAAAATAGCAGAATGTATTTGATCTGTTTTGTACATAAGTGACAGCTCTGCTGTATTTGAAGTGTTTGGATGTTGTGAAATCACTGATGAGATTGTAACTGCATAGGTAAATCCTTGTGAAAGACACAATAATATAATAATCCCATGATAAAGTAGCTTTTTATCTTCAAAGTAAAATGTGTACTCTAGTCATTTTAGCAAGGAGGTTGCTCAGCTACACTCAAGAACCAATTTGAGAGCGTTTTTTTGATCATTGCTATTTAAAGACATTTTTGTGTAGAGATAAATGTGGTTCTCTAAGATATTTTTCCTGTAGTCTTTAAAGTGACTCAGCCATTCAGAAACTGAGGACAGAAACTGAGAACTGAGCCAAGGACAAGATTGGTTTGATAATACTCTGCGTGTGTGATCCTTCCCCAGCACTTTGGAACGAGAGAAGGTAGGCGTGCCCACGGACGGGGAGTCCCACGCCATCACGTATCCACCTGCCATTGTTGTTTACATTGTGGACCCCTTCAGCTACGAGGAGGCCGACGGGGGCCCGGGGCCAGTGCCGGCCCACTCCAGTGTGTGGACGCTGGGTTTGCTACGCTGCTACCTTGAGATGCTTCAGTTCCTGCCCCCACACATCCGCAATTCTATATCTGTACAGGTAAGGACAGAGAAAGTGAAAATGCATTGTGTATTCAATCTCACTGTGTCAGGAACTGCCTAATGCTTGAGAGATTACACTCAGTGGCATCATTGCTGACACATCCATCATCATCCAAAGCAGTAAATTATCCCTGATTACTGAGTGAACAGACAAATGGAAACACCTTATAGAATAGCAGTAAATAATACTTAACTTAAAATATTTTAGTTTTTGTTGCAGCTCCTATTTTACTTCACATATATGCTCCGTGGAGGTGCTATGTTTGACTGTATTATATGTTTCTCATATTTCATCCACCTTATTGTATATACAGAGGAGCATAAACTTGAAAGTATAATGCAATCCAGCCTTTATATTACCATAAAGAGAATCAACACCTCCCTTACCCAGTACCAACAACAATTTTCACCATGGTAGTATTTCTACAAGGCCTGTATCATTTGAGACATGACTCGATTTGTAAAAGTTCACAGCCTGCCATGCTGTTATTCTGCTTTACTCTGCACAATAATGCCGCTAGATTGGACTGACAAGATGAGATTTAACTTCGGCCGACTGTGGTCTGCTTTGGTCGATTTATACAGAGTTGTCTTGGATTGCATTACAGTGCACAGAGCTCTTTGGATATTGGTCACTTACATTTATGTAAATTCTTAATCTATTTTAAGCTACGTAACTGAAATGAAGCATAAAAAGTTCATAGTAAAGTTAGTTTTCTAACTTTTTTTGTGCTCACTTAACACTTTTTTTAAAGTGGTAGATGTTGCATTTATAGAAACATTACAGGAGAGTGTAGGGAGGTTGTTATACTTAGGTTGCCAATGTCTAACAGCTGTGATCTTTTCCCCTCAGATTGTCCCCTGCCAGTACCTGCTTCAGCCGGTACGAGGCGAAGACCGCCATATCTACGCCCAGCACCTCAAGTCTTTAGCCTTCTCTGTGTTCGCTCAGTGCAGACGGCCACTGCCCACCTCCACCAATGTCAAGTCTCTGACAGGATTTGGCCCCGGCTTGGCCATTGACACCGCACTGAAGAGCCCAGAGGTAAATGCAACACATGGCCAAGTTATAGCAGTTGCACTCTAGTTGTTTTGACCTACTCCCCCTGTAGAGCAGAGGAAGGTGTTTGCTAGTGTGCACTTGCAGTTCAGCTCTTTAGCTGATCGGCAGCAGCACCCTGTCGGCTGTGTGTGTGTGTGTGTGTGTGTTAGCATCAACATGCTAGTGTTGTCCTCTGATCGATAGGCAAGCAGACAGAGGCTGACACCGTGGCCCTAGCAGCAGCATTTCTGTTGCTTTGAGCTCTCCCGCCAGACATGAACCTGACCTGATATGACCCAGCCTTTTGCCCCGGTTGTGTTCAGTCTGCCACTGAAAAGAAAGAAGGCAATGAGATATAGAGTTCTTAGTGCTAACCATCCTTGTAGTTTTTTCTGCTGGAACAGAACCAAGGGAACTTGTAACCCTCTGCTACTCCAGAGTTTTCTTTCCATTATCTGCTTGGCTAGCTCCCTGAGACCTCCATAATGGGATCTTGACTCCAGGTTTAGACAAAGGGGCGCTTTAGATCAGGGCCTAATTCAGTTGACTTCCTTGCAGCCAGTGCTACCTTTTCCCTTTAACAGCCTGGCAAACTTTGAGCTGCCTTGCTGGCGGGACTGGGATATGGATGGGACAACAACAGCGACACAGGGGACAGTTTTTCTTGTAAAGATACTAAGAATGTGAATGAACAGAAGTTACGATTGAATGAAGGGATTTCCTGTGGCTGTAAACACCAATCACGCCTGCACAACATTTACATTGGCGTTTTATCTGATCTGGAGCCGGTCCAGTTTTTATCCATTTGTGTAAAATGGCTGAACGTTTATATTAAATCATTTATCCTCTCATCTCCCTATCTGCAGAGGCCGGAGTGTCTGCGCCTGTATACACCTCCGTTCATTCTGGCACCCGTAAAGGATAAGCAGACAGAGCTCGGGGAGACATTTGGGGAGGCATCGCAGAAATATAACGTGCTGTTTGTCGGATACTGTCTGTCCCACGACCAACGCTGGCTCCTGGCTACGTGCACTGACCTGTATGGGGAACTCCTAGAGACTTGCATTATCAACATAGATGTACCCAACAGGTAGGACTGCTCACATCTGCACCTTATGAAAACCTACCAGCTTCACAAGCATCACTATGAATTGCTTAATCGCTTAACGCCACTCGACCCCCACACCTTAACAGGTGTCACACAGCTAAGGAATATAATGTATTGGCTGTCAGGCACTGTTCTGTTTATAGTGCAGTTATTGTGAAAGTCAATTTAACAATCTGGTCTGTCACATTTGTTTGAACACCGCAGCACTAACACCATGACTTGACATCATCCTCCACATTCTCCGCTGCTTAATTTTTCTCTGTGAATATCCCACATTCACTCACAGCTGCACAACAAATGTCTGTAACCTTACAAAAGGTGCCTGAAAGCAGTCACCAACACTTAGAATGTGTCAGCTTGATATCAAAACTGTGATTTTTTTTTTTTCAATCAATATTGTCACGCTAGCTGTCAAATGACACTTTATGCTTAAGGATAAATTAGACTTGAGTGGGAAGGATCACAGCAGCCATTCAGAGTTGGTTTACCTTAACCTCTGAAAAACTCGGGCTCACAGACTTCTACATCAGCTCCATTAATTATCAGCTAAGCACTCTGTTTGTACAGTACACTTGTTGTAATGTTTGTTGTGAATACTTTGAAAAGTGGTTTTGACAATGCTCGTCTCACAGGGCGCGGAGGAAAAAGGGCTCTGTTCGGCGGCTCGGCCTGCAGAAGCTGTGGGATTGGTGCTTAGGACTGGTGCAAATGACATCAGTCCCCTGGAGGGTGGTGATTGGCCGACTGGGCAGGATAGGACACGGGGAGTTAAAAGGTAAGGAGGACTGTCATGCTAAAATGCTTTTTCATTAGCAGAAAAATAGAGCGTTCAAGCCTTTCAAGTGTGTCACTTGTTCATTTGTCCCTGCTGCTCTGCTCTCTTGATGTTCCAGACTGGAGTATTCTGCTGAGCAGGAGGAACCTCCAGTCACTGAGTCGCCGTCTGAAGGAAATGTGTCGAATGTGTGGCATCTCCGCCTCAGATACTCCCAGCATCCTCAGCGTGTGTTTGGTTGCCATGGAGCCCCAGGGATCCTTTATTATCATGCCAGGTACATAGTGTGCACATGACAAAGATTATAAATACACTTAGTTGTTTTCAAGAACACTTCCCTTCTGAGTGGCACTGCTCCACCAAGAAAGGCAGCACTGAGGTGTGTTCATGTCTGTTAGTGTGTGTGTGTCTGTGTCTCTGTGTGTGCGCAAGGGCGTGATGGATGGCAGCAGCATATCACAATGCGTGTCCCCTCCTTGTCCTGATCAGATTGATGGCAGGGTAGATCATGTACCTTTCGCTCATAAAGCAGTGGCTCTCAGATGCCCATTGATCTCAAAGCGGTGTGATGGAGAGCCAGATCAATGGATTTATTTTGGGAAACGAGTGGGGGATTGTCAGTGCATCATACCGGGATTGTGTCGAGCGACGCTGGGCTGAGGACATCTCCCTCCTCAAAAGCTCTTCAAGCTGAAAGAGATTAGCAAGGCTGTGTTAGCCTCAGATGACAAGAAGGGGTTTTTTTACATCACTGTTATATGAATTAAAACGTAAGAGAGTTGTTGACAGCTGTTGTGGCATTTTTAATCCAGTTTCTTTTATGATTGTGAAGTACATATGCAGACACCTACCACTGTGACTTTAACTTTAATCAATATTGTTAAATGAAGAAATATTAATATTTGAACACTAGTTCCATTTAATTTGAAAGCTGTAGTTGAAAAGGACTATTTTAATCACAGCTCAGTTGCTACTTGCTTGTATATTATTAACATCCTCATTAGTATTTTGCACTAAATTAAATCGATTACAATCTGTAAAATGACCTTTTTACGCTTTACAAACCATTTCATATCAATTAGTCCTTATGAAAGCATTTAAAAGTGTCTCTCCTTTGAGTATGTTTTATTCCTCTGAGAGTTAAATGATGTCCTTGACTCAGATGTGGACAATTTGCTCAGAGAGAAAAAAAACAGATTCTACCCATACTAGATAAGGAGATTGTGACATTTTGTTTCCACACTGTTTATTGACCTGATCACTCTCTTCTTTCTCTGTGCATCCCATTAGACTCTGTGTCGACAGGCTCAGTGTTTGGCCGCAGCACCACCTTGAACATGCAGACGTCCCAGCTGAGCACCCCACAGGACACCTCCTGCACCCACATCCTGGTCTTCCCCACCTCCGCCTTCGTCCAAGTGGCCAGCTCCAATTACACCAACATCGACCCCAATATCGACATTCTCAACGCCACCACTGGTCAGTAGCGCTCCTTCATCTATCTTGCAGTCGCTCCCAGGACCTCTCGTGTGTTTTTAATTCAGTGTGGCTCATCCTGTTTGCTGGACCTTAAATGAAGTCACAGATGTTTAAGGGAAATGCAGCAATTACTGCGTCTTCCCCTTTAATCTGGAGTGTTTGTTTCCAAATCCTTCCTGTTTACTTTTCCACTCTATTAAGAGTCTGTTTTGTAGTAGTGTGTGCTTACATACTTAGTGCATCTACAGCACCCTCAAGCTTATTTCCTCTGTGCACATATATTTGTTGCCAGAAATATGAAGCATCAACACTCGTATCCCATACTCATTAAATAGCTAAATTAACCACGTAATGGCATGACAGTAAAAGGTCCATATTATATTTTCTAAAACGTATTCCATTCAAGCTAAACCCAACCTATTTTTGACTATAAAGATCAGATCATTTTAGATGCTTTTCAGAGACACACGGAGTCATTTAAAAGAAGTCTTACCATTTCATCATCTGCAGACCTGTTGAATTATTGTCCTGCTCTCCTCAGATGGGTCAGACGCTATCGGGATCTTTGACCTGCTGGACCAGGAGAATGAGTTGGTGGACCCAGACATCATTAACATCTCGCCCACCACTTCACCAGTACACTCCCCTGGCTCTCATTACCACCACGGAGGTGATGGCAGTAAGGTGAGACAACATACCCATGTACACAGGTCATAGTTGATGGATGGTTGTAATATTGAAAGTAGCCTTTGATTGATGTTGTGCCTCATGTATCCTCTGTACATTGTTAAATGAGTCAGAACTGAGCAGTCTGTCAAAGGACATACAATACAAAATGTGATATGACACATGGAAACACAGCTAACCTTGAGTTTCTCCCTTGTTTCAGGGCCAAAGTACAGACCGTATGGAGTCTCACGAAGAGGTTCCTAATCTCCTGCAGCAGCCTCTGGCCCTTGGCTACTTTGTCTCGACGGCTAAAGCTGGTCCACTACCCGACTGGTTCTGGTCAGCCTGTCCGCAGGCTCAGAACCAGTGTCCACTCTTTCTCAAGGTACCAGGCTCTGACCACCTCACATGTTTATTTAATAGGCTTTTTACACAAGTGCACAGTGAAAAATAAGTGCTCTTTTCATGGTTGAACAATACAACTAAGTGGAATAATCAAGGTAGGTCATGGGGCATTACAACAAAAACAAACTGTAGGGATGTTAATTAGTTTGTCTTAAAGGAATAGTTTGGGAAATATGCTTTCTGGCATAGAGTTAAATGGGATGATAGGTTGGGCTTTCATGTCTGTCCATTAAATGTGAAGCTGCAGCCAGCATTTGATTAGCTTAGCCTAAAGACAGGAAACGGATAAACAGCTTGCCTCACTCTGTCCCAAGGTAACAAATCCGCCTACTAGCACCTGTAAAAGCCCATAAATTAGCATGCTATATATTTTTTGTTTAATTTGAGGGATTATATGGACGATTATATTGGCCGGACAAGCTGCAACAATGCAGTTAACATGTAACGTTAAGGAACTACAAAACTGTTGAGTAAAAGTTTTGTTTATGTGACTCTATCTTAGCAAATGGTGCTGTAATGGAACCTTTATGTGTAACAAAGCTTGGTACAAGAAAAGTACATAGTTTTGATTTGCACTGATATCTCTTGCTCCTGGAATTGGCTGCAGACTCACTGCTGCTGTTGCTGCTCTGTGAAAAGAGCTATAATTATTTAGATGGGATGTAATAAAAGCTTAATAGCTTCATTATAATGCCATTGACACCACCTCTTCCCCTGTGCTCTTCTCTCAGGCCTCTTTGCACCTCCATGTGTCTTCAGTGCAATCAGATGAACTACTGCACAGCAAACACTCCCACCCCCTCGACTCCAATCAGACCTCAGATGTACTCAGGTAAACAACACCGGAGCACATCTGCCCCAAGTCAAGTGTACGAAGTACTGTTACCATCCCGCTGAGTTTTCAGGAGAACTTTGTATTTGCAGATTTTATTCACATTGAAATGTTTTTTTTTGTTGTTGTTATAATTGAAGGCAATGGACAAAAGCTAAAAATATGCTTGAAGGAAATTTTAATCCTAAAATGCTTTGTGTCCACTTTGGTTGATTATAGCCCAGAATTGTTTTTTCTTGCAAAATAAATGCTTATTTTATTTGTTTTCAATTTTATAAATCCTTTGTTCCAACCTTTAAATAACTCCCAAGTTGAAAAAAGTTAATTTATGTCTTTTTTATGTCCTAACAGATTTGTGCTGGAGCAGTACAACGCCCTCTCCTGGCTGACGTGTGACCCAGCCACACAGGACCGACGGTCATGTCTCCCCATTCACTTTGTGGTGCTCAACCAGATGTACAACTTCATCATGAACATGTTGTAACCAACATTTACAGGAGAGGGTGTAGGGGAAACATTTCAGAGAAGAGGAAAGTGACAACTCCAAAAGGGGTTTCATCAAGACTGAAGAAAACTGCAAGAACCAGACCAGAGTGCTGGATCCTGCACCAAGATGGGACGAGGCGGCTGTTCTAAGCTGAGACGGTCCCGACCCCTGTGGCTGTTAATGGTTGAGACAGTCCTGTCCCTGTGATTCAGAGACATGCACATAGAGACAAGGGAATAAAGAAGAGGGGGAAACCAGATGTTGAGTTGCAATTAATGAACGTGAGAGAATGACAGATTGGTTGTCATGATATGTAGCATGGCAGCACAGTCACTGGCCAGTCTGTATTGGAGAGACAAGTCTATCTGTAAAGTTATTGGAAGAAAAGGGACATATTTGATCAAGGAAAAAACTCAAGAATGGATCTTTGGTTTTAAGACCTGAAATTCCTTTTTATTCCTTTGGATGAAATAGTATCCAAATGAAATGCCTGCATCTATCTTATTTATTGTAAGTTTTTAAATGTATAATTTGTCTTATTTCTTAACCTCTTTTATATATAAAAAATGGAGAAGGTTTATATCACCTTCCTGCTTTAAAGCAATTGGTCTAAGATATATGTAATCGTCTTAATTAAAAAAACAACCAGGAAAAAAATTCCATAAAAATTAAATAAAGTCCCAGTAGGTTGCTTTTAGAGTATTATTTTTTGTAATGGAGACAGAATATTTGTATTGTCACAATGTACAGAAGAATTAGAGTGGAGAATTATGTTCCATGCCTTTGAGCATGGAGGACTTACAGCAAAGCTGTAGCTACAGAGGACTTGTACAGCAATGAACTTCACTGTGTTCAAATAAAGAGGTACATTGTTGTATATAGTATTTTATACCACACATTTAGACACAAAACCAAACGGCAATATATATAAATAATTATATATGAATGCCATGCCAGCAGTTGGTGGTGTGGCTTCTGTTTTAGGAATAAAGTGCGTCAACTTATTTTCCTGTGCTTGTGTTTATTGCTCTGGGGAGGGGGACTGTGATGTGCAATTGGACAAGGACACCAATAGTGGAGTGGAAGGAGAACTATTGGCATCTCTTGGAGGTAGCTGACCTCAGGTTTGACCTTTTTTTTTTATAGAGGAGAAATAAAATGCGAGCTAGAAAGTGAGAGCAGTTGTCTTAGTGGCAGACATGCAGTGTCCTTTTCAGCACATCCCTTTAGTTTACTGTACCTCTCCTTACTCTGATTGTCTGAGGTCTGGCTCTTTTGGCACCACTTCTGATTGGTTATGGATGCATTTAGACCAATCCCATTTTACTTCAGTGTGAAAGTAAATGTGTGGTGTAAATGAACTTTAACCAGCTACGGATGGCTGCCCACTGGATATGCTGTGTTTGTGCACAAAGGAAGATCTACTGTCTGGATTTCTCCTGTTCAGAGGGAAACTGTACTTTGACTATTGAAAATCCATTGGTATTGCTCTTTACCTTGCGTATTTGCCAATATTTGTTGGCTTGAAAAATTTGACCATCACAATGTATTTGGTCTTTTGAGTGTAGATAAATACATTCAATATTTAATAAAACCCTGAAATTTTATTTTCAGTCCAGTGCCATGTTTTCTTTTCGGGGAATCATGGTTGTTTGCAGTAACAGTCTGCTTCTACTGTGCAGTAGGTCTGCAAACTTGTTACCACACTCTGTTCACAAGTGGGAAAGGCATCGGAATAACCCCGCATAATAATTTGAGTCAGATATCTGAATGGCCCCGGGGTTGTGTAGTAGCAGCTGGCAATTCTTTCTTTGGAGAATTTTCTGCATTTTTCCTTGCTGTCAGCAGCCTTTGAATACACAGAGGTCCTGCTCTGCTCGCCTTCATCCCTCAGCTACTGCTGTCACTGTGCCCTTGAAAATGTGGTGGAACTTTCACTGACAATAACTAAAGACTCGGTGAAAGTCTGCAGCATTCAAGAGAGGCATCTAGATAGTGAAACATTAACAGACAGTTGGGATGTTTGATTGTTCATGGCCTCTCACTTAACTGTAAAACCAGGTCACATTATATCTTAATGTAGTTTGATTTGGATTGCAACACATTCAGAAAGATGTTATCATGTAATACAAATATAGTACTTTCTCTATGAATAACAGGCTTGTCTGCCATACGCACTTGCACAAAACATTGGATACTATTTTCCATTCATCATTAATGATGTAGATATTGATCATCAATGAGAGGCAACTTCACACAGTGGTTGTTTTTATACAATTTGTTCTCATCAGGTAAACATTTTCTCCATCATACATTCATGGTGTCACTGTCAGCAATTTGCCACAATTCAATGAGCTGAGCAACTTAAAAAATGATGCTGGAGCCAGTTGTGCTTCTGAGGTAAGATTTGCATCCTCCTGCTTTACAGTGTCAGTATGAAGCTCCTGTGGCTCACAGCCCTGCCTGCAGTCAGTCAGCTCTGCTCCACGCTGCTCACTACACCACCTCCCTCACTGTCACCCTGACACTGGGATCACTGTAGCTAAAGCTAACATCCAGGTGGACATGCGGAAACCACAACAGACAGGGCGCTGAGACATAGACAGATCCATAAACCTGCCGGCAGCGCTGGGACGAGGCTCTGTGTCTGTCATTGGTTCAGGACTCCCCTCTAGAGGCTGACGGTGCACAGCCGAGTCCGAGGTCCGGCGGCCTCCATGCGGACAGTTCTGCTTTAAAACACTCATTCTCATCATAATAAGTGAGGTAAGGTGATTCTTCGTCAATTATTGTAATTACATTGACTGTTTATACAGCAGAAACGGACCAGATGGCACGTGAGAACTATTGTCTGACATGTTAGCCTAGCTTAGCTGGCTAGTAGCAAGCTAAGAGTCGCTCCAAAACCTATGAGGCTAGTGAATGAATGTTAGCAACTGCCAGTTAGCTGTTAGCAAGTGTTAACAAGCATATGTAGAGTAAGCTTCAAAAAAACTTTTATTAAACATTTTGGAGTGCTACTCATGAGTCGAATTAATGTTTTGACTTGGGTTAAGCAGTGTCCATCTCAGTTAAAGGTAACGATGGGTATTGCCACTATTTGGCAGCATTAGCATCACTTTAGCGTTAGCCGCGGTAGCAGCTTTTGCCTTGTTTTGTTAGCAGCGTTATCATCATAATAACATTATTTTGTAGCAGCTGCAACCTCTAGACAAATTAACTTACACACATAACTCAAGAGCCAAAGATGCATCCATGATAATGTTAGTAAAATTAAAAATGATTTATTGCTACTTTGAGACCGTTAACTTTGTCAGCTGTCCTCCACTTAGCTTTGTATAGTTTTTAGAGTTTGTCTTGTGTTTGCTAAACTCTTCAATCAGTGCAAGAACACTTAAAGACTGTGCACTGTATTAGCTTCAGATGGCTTTAGATTCCACCCTTCACTTCGTCTGTTTTGCCTGTTCCCTCCAGGTGTACTTGCAGAGAGATGGCAGACAGTGCAGGGCTGCAGTTTGTCAGCCCCTATGCTTTTGAAGCCATGCAGAAGGTGGATGTGGTTCGCCTGGCTGCCCTCAGTGACCCAGAGCTGAGGCTGCTCCTGCCCTGCCTGGTGAGGATGGCTCTATGTGCTCCAGCCGACCAGAGCCAGTCCTGGGCGCAGGACAAGAAGCTCATCCTCCGCCTGCTCTCTGGAGTGGAAGCCGTCAACTCCATCGTGGCGCTTTTGTCTGTTGACTTTCACGCCTTGGAGCAGGATGCACGAAAGGAGCAGCAGCTTAGGTATCAATGACTTACATGTCTTAATATGATTATTGCCTTTGTTTCTTCATAAAGCCTTACAGACATTACTTTCTTCATAACTGATCACCATTTTCCAAAATCCCACAAAGAGTTCATTTTAGCAATATAAACAATGTGCCATCTCTTCTACCAGGCACAAGGCAGGTGGCTCCAATGGAGAAAGCATCCTGGTGTCACAGCTACAGCATGGCCTGACCCTGGAGTTTGAACATAGTGACCCCCTCAGGAGGCTCCGTCTGACCCTCAGTGAACTGTTGGCCATCATGAATAAGGTACAGCCGGAGGTATCCACACGATTCAATAAATCAAAGGACACTGACAACATAAATCAACTTAGCTTAAATGGCACTTAAGTAAAGTCTATAAATTATATGTATAAAGGTTGTTCAGAATTTATTTTTAGGATAGTATTTGATGTGCCACCCTAAACTGCTCTGATAACTTATAGGTTGCCAAGACACTACAGAAATGGGGATGATTTTAGTGTCTGAACTGCTGCCTTTTGTAAAATATAGAGATGTTGAAGAAACATTTTATTATGAATAAAGGGGGACAGAGTAACGAAATTAAAGCAGGAATTACTAAGTACAAAGTACTGAATGATTAAATATATCTCTCTTGTGAAAATGGGCCTTGGGTGTGAGAAGCAAGATTGCACAGCTTCCCTCAGTTTTTCATCAGTATTTAACTTGGCATTAGAAATTATTCCCAAATTTCACAGCTGCCCTCACATTGACTGACAAATGCTACACATCTCTGTACTGCAATTGTCCTTTATTACGGTCATCTTCATCTAATAGGATGACTTGGATGATTGATCCAGTCTGTTTCTCCTTGTTGTTTACCAGGTGGTGGATTCAAATGGAGAATTTTTCTTGAAGTCCTCTGAACTCTTTGAGAGCCCTGTTTACTTGGAAGAGGTTGCTGATGTCCTCTGCATTTTACAAGCAGGTACCCAACTCGTCTCATCTTCTTAATAGTTTTACCCACAGGTGCTGTGGAAGTGGGATGGTGTTGAATGCATTGGCTTTTGTCCAAGTGTGCTCATTCAAGAATGAAAATTGTGCGATCCAGATTGCCCTCCCCATTATAGGAATGCAGTCAGAGAAAGTGCATCATGAAGATATTTTTTTGGATGAAGAAGTATAAAAGCAATTGCAACAAAATTGACAGCTTAATGTTAATAAAGAGAAAATGTATATGAGCACACAAATGCTTTATATTAGGCAAAACTATCTAATATTTCTGAAGAGCCATTCTGAAAATGATCCACTTCAGTGTTATTGTCTGGAATTTCCAAAATTTTGTCTGGCAAGTGTGTTTATTTTTTCTCTTCCTTAGAGCTGCCGTCCTTGCTGCCCATTGTGGATGTGGCAGAGGCTTTACTTCACGTCCGCAATGGAGACTGGTTTTTGTGTCTGTTGGTTGCCAATGTCCCTGATAGCTTCAATGAAGGTAAGTCAACTGTTTCGTAACAATGCACATGCTGCCACCTGATTATGTGAGATAGGGTGACTGGTTAAAGGCCAGCACTAGCCTTGCATGGTTAGTGAGTGTACCTGCTGTTGCAGAAAAGGAGCTTTACTTAATATTACCTCAGAAGTGTTCTGTGATAGCTTCATTATAAGTTCAGACAGTTTGCTGTTTAGTTGCCATCACATGTTATCTTTCTGAGTTTAGCTGTTTCCCCCCTAATTCTACCCATGCCACTGGCCTAAGGATGTATGTATTTGTCTTTGATTTATGATGAACATTACTGTGTCGCTCTGACTCACAGTTTGCTGTGTGCTCTTTGAGAGATGCTTTATGAGAAAATGCCCACTGTCTCCAGTGCCCTCTTATCACACAGGATCAGGGCTAAGTCAGTAACTTTTGTGTGTGTTACATAGCAGTCAACATCAAAGAATCCTTTTGGCTGGCTTTGTTACAGGAAAAACTTGTTTCATTGAATTGAAAGTGAATTGAGTTGATCTAAGGGTGAAGTGTGGGAAATAGCTCTGTCTAGAAGCATCAAGGTCTGTCATGTTGAGCACGAGCTGGTAACCAGACCTAACTCCACTGGCTCTCCACATGGCATATGAAATAATCCAAAAGTGGCAGAGAGGGAAATGAATATCATTTCAGGGCATGTCATAATCTCAGCCAACCATAAACAGTTTGGCTTTTAAACTGTCAGCTGTGGAACAGTACAAGGGAAATGAGATAAGGCTGTGGAAATGCTGTCTTCTGATGGCTGTTAAGTCTTATTTACAGGCAAATAAATGAGTCATGATTCTACAGTTTATGGAAGAACGTGACTTGGTCGTGACATTGGAGAAATGATACAGTGTTACTGTCTTTTAGTAATGTCCACAAATCTTCAGGCAAGGATTACATTATTAAACAAACAAGACATACTATTCTAAAATGTATTGATTTTGAAGTATTTCTCTTAATTTGTGGTTCATTTATTTAAGTCATAGTCAGTGAGCATTTTAATAGGTAGCAAATCACCTGATTTAAACGATCAAATGTGAAATGTAATAGTCCAAATCATGATATGAAAATGTTATATGCTACTTTTTTACTTCAGTGTGCATGTCTGTCTTAACAGTTTGTAGAGGTTTGATCAAGAATGGAGAGCGACAGGATGAGGAAAGTGTGGGTGGTCGACGCAGGACCGAAGCCCTCAGGCAACTATGTCAGATGAACCCTTCACAGGCCCTTAACATCAGAGCTATGGTGGTGAGTTACACTATTAATGTTATCACAGGTCTCCAAACTAGTACTGGAATCACACAAGAACTAAACGATTAACCAAGATTAAAAGATAACAATAGTCCGATTGATAGTGATAGTAATTGGTTGTTGCCGCCCGACACCAAAACATCAGTCATTTTTGTCAATTTCCAATCGAAAGAACTAGTGATAGATTATGTTTTGCCACGAACATTTTATTCTCTAGTTATTTCACACAAAGTCTTCAAAAAGGTTAGAAACACAGAAGATCTTTCTCTCCACTGATTTATGTTGTGATACACTTGGTGATACTATCCCTGAAGGGAGAAATTTGTCTCCCTGCTTCTCCCTGCTCTCAAGAAGGTTACAGCACAAGGTCAGTTATTGAACGAGGCCCCAGGAGGTGGTAGAAATTCATAGCTGTTGCTGAAGGATACATCAGCAGGACTCATACTTGTGCCAAGATGTGCCCTGAGATAGGTCAAAAGAGCAGATAACATGCAGGGACAAGTGACAAAGGATGCTGAAGAGTCATTTATAGTAGAGCTGAAATGATCGGACAATCAACAACAAGAAGAAAAAAAATCAATTTGAGCTATTTCGATAATCAGTTAATTGTTTGAGACATTTTCCTAGAATCTATTTTTTGACTGCTGGTCACACAAAATAAGACATTTATGTGACCATGAGCTTTCACATTATTTAAACATGATGTATTCCTTGCTTAGGTCTATGTAGGTGGGTTGTAGAACAAAACACAGACACCACCAATTCTCAATGGGAGTGTCATAATTTGCCTATATAGTAATGTAATGTACTGTGTTTACTCTGTGTATTTACAGGTGGAGGAGTGCCACCTGCCTGGCCTGGGCGTGGCTCTGACTCTGGACTATAAACCAGATACAGCAGATGAGGCAGTCAGTCCCCTAGTCTCTTATGTCAGTGGTCTACTACTGGGAACCAACAGCAAAGTCCGTACCTGGTTCAGCATGTTCATTCGCAACGGACAACAGGTGAGGAGCCTTATTCTGTATTTCATTTAATGCTGTTTAATCACACACACACATATATATATATATATGAGTTTGGTCAAATAGACAGAAAAGTGGCTGCAGAGGTAGGTTGGTAAGTTTACATGGAGAACACTGTAATACAATAAGATACACTTTAGTATCTTGTCTCATCTTGTTGAGCAGGAGACACTGAGGCAAAAGTACTTTGTGTAAGTTGACAAGACAAGATGTTGTAGTGTACTCATGGAGCACGTTACAAGAGTCTCCCCATGTTAAAGCGAGCACTTCATCATAGTTTATTGGATGAAATGGGGCTCGGTTAAGCTAAACTAGGTCATGCTTACATGAATTATGATATAACTTTGATTAGATATTCAGTATAATGTGTTAACATATTCTAGGGCTTTAGTAGTAGTAGTAGCATCACCACAGTCAGAATTAAGCCTGGGTTTTTAATGTACATGTAATGTAATTATCCTGAGTGGAGACATGGACACATTCTCTCTCAAATACACACATTACACACATACACAAATTTGTCTTTTTACTCTTCTGAGGACCCTCACTGACATAATGCATTCACTCTAACCCTAACATTAATCATCACATCCAACCTGAACCCACAACCTAATTCTAGCATCTTAGCATTCGAACAGTCCTTTGAAGCCAGGAGTAGTGATCTAAAACATCCTCACTTTCTACATTGTTGACAATTTTGTTAATCATTAATTGTTAATTGTTTACCATTAAATATACAAAATGCCTTAACATTCAGTGGTTGGAGCCCTAATGTAAGAACATAAAAATGGCGCAGCAGTTGACTCGTGTCTTTCCCTCGCTCACTCTTTGTACTGACAGAGAAAGAGAGAAAGCAGCTCGGTGCTGTGGCAGATGCGCAGACAGCTGCTGCTGGAGCTGGTCGCCATCCTGCCTCGGTCACGCAGCACCCACGTGCCCAATGACGGCGATATGGAAGAGGAGGGCGGCTCAGGATACTCTGGCCTCAGAGAGGAGCATGTGGTGAAGGCCAGCGCTCTGCTCCGACTGTACTGTGCCCTCATGGGCATCGCAGGGCTCAGGTAGGTCAAAGAGGATGCAGTAGCCCACCTGATATTTGATAGTTGAGTGAGCATGAATTTAATGTGTATTTGATTGTTATTCGAGTTTGATTTTGAGATTTGGAAGTAAGTGTTTTGCCTATCTTTTTTGGAATTGAAAAAGATAGGCATTGGAATGGAATTTAGTACAGTATAAATATTTAAAATCTGTTAAAGTATTGATTCAATTTTCTAAAGTTGCTGCTAATATACCTGTGATCCCTCTACAGACCTACAGATGAAGAGGCAGAGCAGCTCCTGCAGTTGATGACCAGCCGGCCCCCGGCCACTCCTGCCGGTGTTCGCTTTGTCTCTCTATCTTTCTGCAAGCTGCTGGCCTTCCCTACTCTGGTCAGGTAAATGACGCTAATCTTATTCAATCCTACTTTTAGAGGTCTTTATTTTATTCAGCAAACACACGTAGTTTGAAATCACAAACCCTTTTCAATGAACAGTGGTCTTAAGCTTTGACTTTGTGCCAACTGATGCTGCCTTCCAGAAATTCTCTCTGCATGTTTTGACATTTGATATTGTCCTTTGTTATATGGAGCATGTGCATTATCCTGTATGTGTGTGTTTGTGTCCAGCACTCCAGAGCAAGAACAGCTGATGGTCATGTGGCTCAGTTGGATGATCAAAGAAGAGGAATACTTCGAGAGGTAAGGAGAATCTCTGTATCTGTAATAATGATAAAACTGAACCAACATTATTGTGTGGATAAACTGTGGTTTGCATGTCCAAATGTGTATGACTATCTTGTTATACGTTTTTTTGCAATTCATGTTCATCTCAATACTTAAATCAGTGCTTAACTTTTTGGTATTTAATTTAACTACTACATTGTAAAATATCCCTGTTTAATTAATGCTGGGATAATTATCACAACATAAATTTTTCTCCCATTTCTTCTGTAACATTAGCCCTGAATGCACCATGTAATCGTTGAAGGTATTAACACTGAGTTTACGTAGCAGTCAGCTCTTAAAAGTAGTAACTCTTAAATTACTGTAGGGTGTGTCTGCATGTATCTAACATGCAGTTTGCATTATAGCAGTCAGAGCTCGTACTGCTCTTATTATAATTACATTGGCAGTCTAAACTGGAGAAGCTGTTGCAAAATCATAAAACACCACTGATTAACAGTGTAAACCTCTAAAACAATAATGTAAATGCTTGCATCTCATGACATCATTCATGATAGAAAGGTTACTTTTACAGAATTAGTTATGATTTTATAATGCAGCAAAAGTCAATCTGAGAAAGCACTGATATTTTATCAATATATTGAGGACATGATGTGTAATTCTGTCAGCCATGCAAATTTTGACAAAGCTCCTAATTGTCGCCAGATTTTTACTAAACTTCAATTATTTTGATCTTCTTTATAGCATTGTTGTGTCTTCAGAAAATGTCTGATTATTATACAGTTCAGGATATTACACTATCCTTTCTATTGTTGCACGTACCTTACTACACTGGTATGCTTTTGGTCACTGGTGTTCTGCTCCAGTAGAGCATAGCAGTTAGAGGAGTTATAGAAACTTTATAACTAATGAGGAAGATGTGCAGAAACAATTATGTTGGAACAATAAACAATGTACAGTAGAGATTTATTGACATCAAATCCATTTCTAAGTTTATGTATATTTGCTTGTTTATACCATTTGATTTTTCCTCTGTAATTGTTTGTTCTTTGTCAGAATAGACAGTGATAGTCAGTGAAGCTCTTGTTTGTTTGTATGTTAAAGTGAAGTTAATATGACCTTTCTAAACAACAAATTATAACTGCAGCTGTGTGTGTGTGTGTTTGTGACTGTAGTCTATAAAGAATAAATCATCACTGAGTCTTAAGTGACTTTAAGGGTGACTAAAGGGACACAGGCTGATGAAGAAGGTGTGTGTTTGTGTGTGGGTGGATGCAACTAGCATAATCAGTTTATTAAAATGTCTGTCCTGTAAGATGCAGGATTAACGACAAGTCCAAGTGTCTTTTCTCACTTGCCTCGCATGCATATGTGTGTCCTCCTCCTTCCAGTGCTGCAGGCGTATCTGCTTCTTTTGGAGAGATGCTATTACTGGTTGCCATGTATTTCCATAGCAACCAGCTCAGCTCCATTATTGAGTTGGTGTGCTCCACTTTGGGGATGAAGGTAAGGTGGTAGGTGGGAGGGAGACAGTGATCAATACATCAGTCTGGCTGACCAGCTAGTGGCCCCACTCCTCCACTGCAGCAGTGGCACATATAAAGTCTCTATCTGATAAAACTAGGCTTGAGCGGTATCAAGGTATTACGGAATAAGTGGGTATTTAGAAATCCCCAAGGTATGATTTTAAATATTGTCAAAAATACAGATGCTCCTATTTCTCTTAAACTGATATAGAGATCATGTGTCAGAGTGATGTATTGTAGCACACAGCACACACCACCAAAGGTCAGTCTGTGCTGGTGGAACAGGCAGCTGAGCTGAGAAATATGGCGACTGTGAGGGTTAGTGTGAGGATAATGTTATTGTACTAGTACAAGAAGAAAAATACCTCTGCCCCTGTTTGGGAGTATTTTAGTTTTAGCCCTTATGATAAAGGTGGTGCTTGTCTAAGTAGGCTAATTACATATTAGACACACAGCATAGTAGGCAAGATGATGTCATACATGCTGCAATGATCTCTATCACCAGCCGCTCAAATACCGTCATATACCGTGTACCTCGGTGAAATGCCATGATGGTATCAAAAAATAGATACCGCCCAAGCCTCGATGAAACACTTGCAGCATACACATATCTTCTAAGACACTCTATACCCTGTGGCCAATTTGCTGTTTTATTACTTATTAAGTGCACTATTGTTTCCTGCCTGTGTGCTAAGTAGTTTTCCTGTCTCAGTGTATTTTCCACTAAGATGTGTAATGTAATTGGATTTAGAGCCTGTTTGTTTCCACCCCTTGGGCAATCCTCTCAATTCAGTGTTGTGCCTGCCATGTAGAATTTTTCTTATGAAATATGAAAGGAGGGAAATACAAAATACCAGCACTGTTGCCTGCAGGTTGTTTTCACTCACAGTAAACCTTCTATTGTTGATGGTTTTTATCTTTGTTTTTTTGTGCCAATGTTCAACTTTCCGCAGATTGCCATCAAGCCCAGCTCTCTAAGCAAGATGAAGACCATCTTCACACAGGAGATCTTCACAGAACAGGTACAAACGTTGAAAGTCCATCCAACATGTTTTCTACCTGCAAATTCCAGTGTTCGATGATATCTTTGTATTTTGGTAGTTGCTGTTCTCATCAACGCTCATTTGTTTTCCCCATCGAGAGCTGCTGTGAATTCAGGAATGTAGAATCCTTAAATTTAACAATTGGTCAAAGTAACAATTTTAAGTTTTTTCATATTTCTTTAGTCCATTTCAGAATGAAAAATCTACAGTTTTCAAATCACATTCAAACAAAGTTGTGCTATGACGTGGTGTTAAGCTGTACAGTATATGTAGGTGTACTTTGTCTATTCTCTATTGATGCAGTTTAGATAACTTGTTTGTTATTTCTGCTGTGTAGGTGGTTACAGCCCATGCTGTGAGGGTTGCAGTGACCAACAACCTAAGTGCCAACATCACAGGATTCCTCCCCATTCACTGTATCTACCAGCTGCTTCGGAGCCGAGCCTTCACCAAGCACAAAGTGTCCATCAAGGTAGGAGATGTGCACTGCAAGGATGACTACATGACTAGCTACTAAGTGGAAAGTCTGTTTAAAAATGTATTTTGCCCTCCGGTGCTGTCCTTGTGTGCATTTTCCAGGACTGGATCTATAGGCAGCTCTGTGAGACAACCACCCCCATCCACACCCAACTGATTCCCTTAATTGATGCCTATATCAACTCCATCCTCACTCCAGCATCCAAGGCCAACCCAGAGGCCACCAACCAGCCTATCACTGAGCAGGAGATCCTGAATGTCTTCCAGAGCTCTGCTGGGGTGAGTCAGTCTTAGGGCTTCACGCAAACTGCAAACTGCTAAAACTGCACCCTAAACAGTTTGTGATGGCTTCCTCCTTTTACAAACAGTAATCTATTTTGATCATATCTGCATGTGTGAGTATTTGTAGGCAACATTTTCCTCTTCAGTTACCTCAATTAATGGAATTTGTTACATCTCTTTAAAATCACTTTACAAAATGTTTTCTTTAACATCACTTCTCTTTCGGTCTACTGCCATCTTTCTGCCTTCCCTGATTTACATAGTTATTATTATAGCAGTAATTACTTTTGGAACTCAGTAAAGCTGTTGTACTGTACATTGTAACTTTTTCAACCAAATCCTTCCTTCTGATCTTTAGATGAATTGTTGCAGTCAGGGTTTAGGAGTTCTGATTCATATGTAACAACATTACAAAAAGACATATAGAATTGTAGATCTTTTTTTCCATAAGACCTTATTGTGTTTATTAAGCAAATTGCTGCTGTAAACAATTTCTATTGCATAAATTTAAGTTATTTTTAAAGTCAGTGCAAATTGCGTTGTTGAAATGGGAAAAGATCAGCAATTCATTTATCATTATCATTATGCAGTATCTGTCTCCACATTCACTTGATGATACAGAGCCTTGTTTTGCATCCTGTCCCTGACCTGTAGCTGTTGTTTTGCTTCTCTCTTCCGCTAATGGTTAGCAAGGGGAGGGCAGCAGAGGAGGACGACAGCGCTACTCCATCACCACCCAACTCCTTATCCTTTACTACATCCTGTCTTATGAGGAGAACCTGTTAGCGAGCACCAAACAACTGGGTATGTACAAGACAATAACTATGTCCCATATAACACTGCACTGTGCCTGGCTTCCCACTGTGCTGTTGGCTCACTTCCTTTCTATTTCTTATTTTCTCCTCTTCTGCCTGTCTAAAGTGCATCCATTGTCATCTCCTCCACTGAAGGAGGCATTGTATTTGAGATGGAGGGAATTTGTCAGGCAGTGAGAGGAGAAAGGCAGCTTTTGTCCTCTGCAAAGTTGTTGGAGATGCTCTCACTCTGGATGTGCAGTCATTCATCCTTTTCTCTCTCGGCACTGAATGTTGGCCGCTTCATAGAGAATAAATGGAGGGCTGACAAAGAGCCAAGTACAACGGCTGCGGGAGCTGAGCTAACTAGGACAGCTGTAGGTTAGATTGAGCATTAGCAGTTAGCCTAGTCAGTGTTTATTCTCTCCCATGACGAGCTCTGCTCTTGCCCTTCATTAGGCCAGATTTATGTGAGAGTTTATGCCCATCTCTTTAATTGCGGTGTTTACCCAAGTGCTCCCGCAGCCTTCAAGGAAGGAGTAATAAAGCCCATCAGCAGTGGTAATGAACCCACGTCAATGAAAAATCACCTCCGCTCCTCTAACGCAACGCCACAGCAGCTCCGGTGTCCTTACACTGCCAAATAAAACACTTATGCTCTGTCTTGTCCTTTTCTTGCTTTATGTCCTCACCCTCACTATTTCCTGTCTCATCATTTCCTTGCCTCACACTCTCTCTCTTTTTTTGAAGCCCTGATGCAGAGGAAGCCAAAGTCCTACTCAGCAGCCTTGATGGACCAGATCCCCATTAAGTACTTGGTTACTCAGGCCCAAGGATTGCAGCAGGAGCTAGGGGGTGAGAGACGCACTAAATGTACAAATCTGCAGTTGTAACCCTGCTCTACATATCACTTCACAGTAAATACCATGACTCCACTAGAAAGGCTTCTAATCTGTTTGTGTTTCCCCCAACCATATTTTTTTCCTGGGCATTAATAAAGAATGTGAGCAATTATCCCTTTTTGGAAATGAACAAGACTTTTATGTTTGAAGAAAGGGAAAAACAAAACAAAAATTGTGTCGAAAACGAAAATTCGTGTCCACAGGTAACATTCCTTTCTCTTTGCTTGTTCTCAGGTCTGCACTCTGCCCTGTTGAGGCTGCTGGCCACCAACTACCCCCACCTGTGTTTAGTGGAGGACTGGGTGTGTGAGGAGGAGGTGACTGGTACCCTGCCCCTGCTGAGGAGGATGATGCTCCCCAGCAACACCTGCAGATACACTCAGAGCCAGCTCCACCAGGGTGAGCAGGGCTGGGATAAGGGGTGAACAAAATAGGGTTGGGACAGAAGGTTAAGGCTGGTAATTCTGAATTCTTTAGCAATAGCCTTTTTAACAATCAGAGCTGTATATACTCTTACACACAAAATGACACTACATGAGTTGATTAGATGGAATTAAAGCGTCAGCTGACATTGTTGCATCAAACCAGCACCAGTGATACTAACTGAGGAGCCAGGGTTGTGTAGGTGAGAGAGTATTGTTACCAGTCTTGAGTGGAAGAGATCCTAATATTGTATCATACATTTACATGTGAAAGCCGTTATCCAACTGAAATCTTATATCAATGGTTAATCCTTCAGGGTTTAGAGGATTATGCTGTAATTGGCTTTTCTGTGATAGAGATCCTTGACAAAATACAGAAGTACAACAGATAATCAGCTTCACGCACCATTATGCAGGTTAATGTACAGTATATATACCTTTTGCAAATTGATATTTTATGTATTTGTGCAACTAGGCACAACTGTGCTGCTATATAGCATCCATGGTGTGTTTTTAGGCTCCCTCTGCATCACAACCTTTTTCAGCATAATGTCGACAAAAATAGACAATGAATGAAATTCTGAATAGGAAAGTATGCTAAGAATAGAAATATAGCTCCTTGGTGTAGGAGGTGAACAGGGGTTCAACTCAGTTAGAACAACAGACTCAGCAGACTGCAGCCTTGGTGTGAAACTTGACCTTTTAAGTGGATGACCTACTCTGTATCTTTTTTTACATTCTGTAGTTTTGACATTTAATAGCTTTGATTCTCACTTTGTCTGGATTAAGATTAAAGGTGTCACTGATATGACTATAGTTTTATTTCCTTCTTGTCTAAACAGATTATACTGGATTTATCTGATGATGCAGAAGTTTTTGGTTTTTATTCATTTTAGTGTTCACATTTGGTTCAAATCATTTAGGGGAACACAAAAAGGCTCTATAAGTTCAGCTGTTTGAATTTATCTCCCCCTCCCTTTCAGCCTTCCAGAAGTTACCATCCAGCAGTCCCAGGCTGATGCGAATCCTAGAGCATTTGACACTGCTTTCACCCGGAGACCTGATCCCTTATGCAGAGGCCCTCACAGCAAGCATGGCTCTGCTGCTGGAGCCCGCTGTGCCTCGCCGAATACTGCAGACCCTCAACAAGCTCTGGATGGGCCTCAACACTGTGATGCCCCGCAGGTACATGCTCTGGACACAATTAGATGCTATGGGTAGCCTCTAATGAGAACACCACTGCATGTCACATGGGAATAATACGTTGTGCTAATTGGAATACTCAGTTTGTTTACATTGTGTGAGTTTGCTTTTAATCTAAGAACCACATAATTGATATGCCTGGTGGATATGGTATATTTTATATTTTGTGCCTTAGAGCGTTATTAGTATGCCGTGAATTAATCACTTGGGTATTGGGGCTCAAAATCAATCAAAAGTCCAAATAAGCATCTTTTCTTCATTGATTAGAAGTTTGCATCTTTTACCAACTTAGTAAGTAAAAAGTAATAAAAACAAACCAAAAAAAGAAAAACAAATTCAAGGCCGAAAGAAAAATATAAATGTGAATCAACAGATTAAGTGATATTTCCCTTTCGGCTGCAAGCTACATTTATAACTGTATGTCTTTTCAGTGAAAGGTTAACAGTAGTACTTGACTTGATGTCGCCTCTCCCAAGGCTGTGTTAAGTTGCTGTGAGACTCAGTAAATGGATTAAAGGAAGACCTGTGGAACAAGAGTCGTTGCCCTTAACCCCAGGCTGCTTGCTCAATGATTATTGTGTGGATAGATCAGAGGTATTGAGCCAGGCAACTGTGTCAGCCTGCGTGAACTCTCTGGACAGAAGAGGGTGACCCTCACTCTGCCCCAGGGCCCACAGGAGCACAGTTACCAAAGCTCTGAGCAGACATCCTATCGATCCAAAAGGGGTCTGAAACAAGAAGCTCAGGGCAGGAAAACTAAAGGAGACACCATGAGGGAGATGTAAGGGATTGTTGCCCCCTCCCGATTCTCTTCCTCACTCCCTCCCATCGTATTGAATGTTGCAGCGGGCTAAACGAAAGGCTCTGGTAAATCTAGGAGGAGAGCAGCCCTGCCAAATTTCACACAGATTTACTGATTGATGCTGGTGCAGAAGCTGCAGGAAGGCTTGGGGCTCCAAGAGTACCCTGCTGTTTATAGTTTAGCATTGGTCTGATAAGAGAGATTGAGGGTGAAATGCTGCCACAGGCTAATTTGTGAGTAACTGAATTATTGAAGTCATTAAACCCCGACTGCAGTGCGTCTCCTATCATATTACTAGCATTTTAGTATTTTTCTTCCAAAACACAAAAAAAAATCAATTTCGGAAAAAACTGTTCATGCACAGTTGGTGATGTGTTTACGATTAGTCATCTGGATTAGAATTAAAATTTTGTCATGCAATTGCAATTTTGCTAAAACGTTCCATGATGTCTTCATGTGCTGTCCTGCTATTTTGAATGTTAGACTCAACAAATGTGAGACGTCTCAATTTGAAATGAAATTCGTAAGTTATGAGGCGCCATAAACTGGGAAAAGGAATTGTTTCTGCCAGTGTATTTCCTCTACTTGATGATACTGTGATATGAATGAAAATTAAAACTGATGTGTCTGTGTTGCAGGTTGTGGGTGATGACAGTGAATGCCCTGCAGCCTTCAGCTAAGCTGCTCAGGCAGCAGAGGTACACTCAGAACGACCTGATGGTGGACCCTCTGATTGTGCTGCGTTGTGATCAGAGGGTGTACAGGTAACTACAGGAAATATTCTAAAGGGCCATATATGGACACATACAGCACAAAGATGCACTTCTGTGTTTGTTTACACAGACTTGTTTGCACGTTTGTTGGTTTGAGCCAAATGGACCCACACAATTGGCTGCATTTATTTTCACAATATATAAGAGTGATGTAAGCTGTGTGGGATACCTTAAAAGGAAGTGTTTAACTTTAAAAGGCTATTATTGCAGATTTTTGTTTTAATGCTAACGATCACTAATTAGTTAGATGTGTGTAAATGAATGTTGAGTAAATCTTAATAATAAATAATTAATAATATTATATCCAGACAAAGGTATCAAAGGAAATGCTTTTTTGATTTCACAGTATATTCATTAACATTTTTGTGTTTAATTAAAGGTGTGTTTACACCAAGTATATTTATTGGATCTCTGGAGCATTTGCTCTTTTCATTTGGTTTGTTTTAGAAGGTGAAAAAAAAATCTGTTTTCTGCTCAAATTTTTGTTTCCTCTATTAATGAAGCTTAGGGGAACTCTGATTTCCCCGTGCTAGCCCCTTTTCATCCATTGTATTACTGTTGATTAAGGAATGAGTCAAATTGCATGAGATAACCCCAGACCTGCAATACATTACCAAAGCAAACAAAATCTGCTTGTTTGTTTTGCCAGGTGTCCTCCTTTGATGGACATTGTCCTTCACATGCTGAATGGCTACCTGCTGGCCTCAAAAGCCTTCCTACACTGTCACCTGAAGGAGACGGCTGACTTTGATCGGCAGAGCCAGACGGTGTCAAACCTGGGTGTGCCTGGTCAGCCAGATACACCTGAGGTCACCAGGGAGGAGCTGAAGAACGCCCTTCTGTCAGCGCAGGTACTGTAAACATTCACACATGCTTTGTCTCTCTTATGAGCTCAGACCTCACTTCTTCTTCTTTTTTTTCTACAGAAGACCCATTTTTATATGAAAAGCATGAGTGCAGAAATACGGCATGAAATTACACACACACAAAAAAATGTAAGTGATGACCTTTCACACCTATAAACATCTATTCATCCACAGGACAGCGCAGCGGTCCAGATTCTCCTTGAAGTATGTCTGCCAACCTCCGAAGAGCAGCAGCTTGGGGCCAACACAGAGAGCCTGCTGAGGAGCATCAGGGGCCCCTTGCCAGGAAAATCAAAACAGGGAAGCCTGGGGCCACGAGCCAGGGGAAACGTGGAGGACGCCGAACCGGAGGGAGGCCTGCTCAGTGACTTGAGGGAGGTGCAATGTCTCATCTGTTGTCTGCTGCATCAGATGTTCATCGCCGACCCCAACATTGCCAAACTGGTCCACTTTCAGGTAACACAATGGGAAAGCGATGAAGTGGGCCATCCACTTGATATTTGTTGTCTCACTGTGACAATGGAAAGGCTGGCAGGTTTACAGAGTCACAAACTTAAAAGAGAGATTGTTGTAACAGGGCAGAATCTAAGACTAACATGGACGTGTGTTGTCCTTGACTCTTTGATGTTAGTAACTCTTTCTGACATACCTGCTTCTTAACAGACACCCCTGCATGAGTAGATGTCCTCATTTCCTTCCAAGTTTTGTCGTTAGAAACTAATGTTTTCATGCAAATACCCTTTGTGCAAGCGTTCGAGTGAATAGTGCCATATTGCTGAAAATACCTTCGAGTCAGTTTTTCAAGAAGAGCCAAGTTATGTTGACCCCATTAGTCAACACATTCTGCCATGGCTTTAGTGGTAAGTGACTGCAGTACTCCCAGAAGTGGCAGACTACCATATGGTGGACTTCATCAAACCAATCCTTCCTCTGTCACAGTAATCCACACTTGTGCACACTGCCAAGCACAAGCTCCCATGTGCATTCGTGTCTACGCACATTTAATGTAAAAGTGCTTGTGTGCTAAAATGACTGCATTATTGAATTGACTTTGTATCCCTTATTAATTTCTTATCATTCTTGCTTTTTATCATCAGCTTCATATTTCCCTGTTTTCTCCCTCTTTGTGCCTCTTTCTCCGTCAGGGTTACCCTCAAGCTCTGCTGCCTCTAACTGTGGCAGGCATCCCCTCCATCCATATCTGTCTGGACTTCATCCCAGAGCTGCTGGCCCAGCCCCAGTTGGAAAAGCAGGTGAGGCCTCCCAACCTCCCTCCCTCCCTCCCCTCTCTTCTCTTTTTCCTGGCTTTAAAGTCTGGTCTTATGCCAGAGCCTCTCTTACACTGTGTTGTGTTTTTAACAGCAGTTGTGAATGTTTATGTGTGTGTGTGTGTCCCCACAGATTTTTGCAATTCAGTTGCTGTCATACTTGTGTACCCAGTATGCCCTACCCAAGTCCCTTAGTGTGGCCAGGTTGGCCATCAGTGTCATGGGCACCCTCCTCACAGGTCAGTGAACTGTTTTTCCAATCTTACATCTCATACATTTAAGCTTTTGATGCCTTGCTGGTTTTTAATCTATGTTTGTGTCTCCATCATTGCATTTCCTCCCAGCAGACTCACTGTATAATATAAATCACAATGCAGCCTGTTTATAATATATGAGCTATTGCCGTACCATATGTCTGAATTTTTTATTCCTGTATTTGGCTGCCACCATCTGGCCTTTGGTTGCTAGTGCAGCACTCTCTCACAAGCGCACAGTGTGTACCAGCCACTGTATGTATTGTTTACGCAGCTCTTGTGTGTACTGTTAACTGTCTATGTGTGTGTTCTGCTTTTTAGTGCTGACTCGTGCCAAGCGTTTCTCCTTCTTCATGCCCATCCTGCCATGCCTGGTGGCCTTCTGCCAGGCCTTCCCTCCACTCTATGATGATGTGGCAGCTCTGCTAGTACAAGTGGGCCAGGTTTGTGCATCCGATGTTGCCACCAAAGCCAGGGACATTGACCCTCTCATTGCCCGTAAGTATTGTTACTCTTTTAGGTGGAAACTATAACAATTTCTTAAATGATAGTATTAAGATTTTTTATCTAGTAGATTACAGTATTCATCAAAACATGATTTGCAGCAAGTTAATTTTCATTGTTTGTGTGACGGTGTAGAAACCAAATCTCCAAACACAGATGTTTAGGTATCTTCCTCTTCCAGATATTTTTTAAGAAACTCTGGTGTTCCAAAACTATTTATATCTAATGTCTGCTCTGATCAGGGAGCTATTTGCACTAACTGTACATTGGCAGTCGCCATCCTGAAGGTATAATTCATATTAGACTGATATGAATATCATGTTGATTGATCTGCTAATAGATCAGTCAAAATGAAAAAGCTCAAATGTGCTGTAGCTGTTGACATATAAAAAATGTGTGTCACTGGCTGTTTTTTGGTATCAGATTAGAGACACTGAGTAATACTGGTTGACCTTTTCTAAAATGAAACAGATGGGGATGTCTCAATTATTGGAAAAAAACAACAGCATTTTATTATATGATAGAGTCTTGCTCCAATACCACTAATTTGCTGTGTATTTTATCTGCACACTTTTCCCTAAAGTAGACCTGTATTAGATTTAATGAAGCTAATCCAACTTAGATCAATATTTGACAGTTGACTAGGTCTGAATTAAAAAAATGCACCCTTCAAAGATTTCCTGTAATGATTAAGGACATGATCTTTCACTGGATTCCTACTCTACCAACGCTGGCAGTAGTTTTCCAGCTGACTAGAAGCACCACAGGCGAGGATTTAACCCGTGCCTCTGCAAAGCTGGACATGCTGTGTATTTTTTTTGGCCTGCTCTGTCCAGGCACTCTGATTAATATCATCCGGCCACCCCGTCCTGAGTGTGCCAGATCTCATCCAATAATAAAAAAAAGTCTTCATCAGCCTTAAATGCTGAGTTTGATTTGGGGCAACTCTACCTATAGATGATATATATATATAGCGTGTAGATTTTGAACGGTGCCGTTTATTCATACCTACACATGATGACAACACATTGACAGAAACAGCAAAAAGTTACATTGTGTGTGTGCCTTGTTGTTTATATGTGGACATGTTTTAAGATGAAAATTATCTCCGGAGATGTGTGAAGAATCTGCAAACAAATCTGTAGTGTAGATAAGTTGGAACCATAACAATGCAATGAAGACAGATGTTGAGTATAGTTAGAATGATTTATCAATGTTTAAGTAGTAACATGAATAAGAAGTTTGTCGTTTCCCTGCCTCAGGCCTGCAGTACCTGAAGGAGAAGCCTCAGGGGGCTGTGACTCCAGGAGGAGGTTCCTCCAAGTTGACTTTACCCCAGAGGACAGCAGAGGAACTGGGTGGAGCTGACCCTGATGTCCAGCTCTGCTACTGTGTAGAGGCCACATTCATGGACATCATTAGCTCCACCCTTCATGGACTATAGGCCACACACATATTGTAGAGGAGGAGGAGGGAGAGGGACTGGACTTAAACAACCACTCTAAACACTGCCTCTGAAAGACATTCACACTCCTGAGAGGGCTATTGTCAACACGCATCCATTCATCTTTAACAAATGGACTCAGACTGATGTCACCTTCAAGGGCTTTCAGATAATGTAAGGTTGTGGGTTCCTCTCATTCTGTGCACATGATTGGACATGTTGCTCTCTCATCCATTCTAGTCTATTCAGTCTGCACTTAAATCAAATAATTGAAAATCTCGACCACCTGACTCAGTTTTGACACATGATTTTGCAATTTATCTAGAAAATGTACGTTTATGTGCTCTGTCAGAGTTTGTAGAAAGTAAAATACTTAAAACGCCAAATGGGTCCATTTTCTTGACCTCTGTGGGCATATTTTTCTAAGCTGTAAGTGTTGTGACCTTTTTCCCTTAGCAACCGAAAAAGAAAAGTGTTGCCTGGAAAAAACATGTAGAGCTTTTGTATTGCATTTGTTTGTAATAAAACAAGGAAACCTTTTCATTGATAAGGTGTATTTGGGACTAAACATTTTGGTTCATGAATTTCTGTCCATCTGTTGCAGGGCTGCTTAAAGTTTCATTCAATAATAATATCCAGAGTTTACTTCAGCTCCACCGTGTTCTCGCGATTTTTTGCAGGTTCGTGATACCTGAGAGCTTTTCGACGTTAGTTCACGTCGTAGCTAACAGAACCATCAACTGGTCACATTAACAGAGGTAGAGTAGGGCGGACATGTTAAACTGGTGACTACTTGCTGGTGTAGCCTGAACTATGAGGACTGGAGACATGACTGAAAAGCTTTTAAAAATGTAGTGTGAAGAAACAGCCGGTGTAGGAACAAGGAGGAGGAGCAGAGGGACAGAGAGAAGGCGCTGTCAGGTGAGAGGACACCAGGTGTGGGTAACCAAAAGATGAACCAGTAAAACACGTTTACCTCTACTTACAAACTTAAGAATAATTTATTTTAATGTGCCTAAATTTAGATAGTTATTTGGGAAATTGTGTGGGTCCGAAATGGCTGCAGTAACTCCGGTGACAAATTTTAGAATAATGGCGACACGTCACGCGCCGTAATTTAAAAATGGCCTCCATCATTTAAAACAACGCGAATCATTTTGAAGTGTAGTAGCGGGAGCTGTTGTCAACGAGAGGCTGTGACATCCAGCAGCAGGAGTCTTGACCATGTCGGCTCACTGTCATAGTTTGCCGGTCCTTTTAATTGAGCATCGTTAATGTTAGTAATATCACCTGAGGTTTTCCTACTCAGTCGTCTCGGTCTGCTGTGAAAAAAGGCCTATTGTGCCACTATAATCCTCCTATCATGTTTTCTATGATGGACCCTACCGGAAGCACAATGTCATTCCCGCTGTTCTTTAGATATTGTTTTTATTACTATCACTGAGAAAACATGTCTTCCAGAAGGTTTAACCTTCCTTGTAAGTTTTTTTAATGTTATTTTTGTAAATTTTTTACTCCCAACATGAAGTTTTAAAAGCTGTTTCAAATATTTCAAGCAGTAATAAAACAAGGTTTAGAAACAATGCATTATTTATTTATTGTGCAAAAGTAGGCACACTTACTGTATTTAATCAAAATTAAACTTCTGTACATACTGGTTTTTTTTATGTAGAATGTCTTCCTGGGTTGCAAAAACTTCTAAATTAATTGGTAGCTACTATATGTTCCTGACTGAGACTGAGGTGTGTGTGTATGTGTTCGTGAGAGTGTGAAGGAGAGACAGGTGGTGTGATGAATCTGTGGAGATTGTCTATATATTCTGAAGTGTGATACAATGTGTTATCTTGTAGTTGTTTGTCTTGAGCAGATAATCTGTGAAATTTCTGCGAATGCGTGTGAGGCGGTCTGCTTTCTCATGGCAGGAGTTAGGTGGACCATGTGGCGCAGGAAAACTGGTCGAAACTGGTGTACCAGTCTATGAAAAGTGGCATAAAGTGTTAGACTAAGTGAAGTTAGTCATTTCTGATGTTCTGTGGTGGCTTTGTTTGCAGATGGCGGGTTTCTCTATGTTCACTTGAATTTTGAAAATCGCCACAATGAGTTTGGAAGTGGAGCTAAATTAGCAAATATCATTTTACAGTCTGCTCCCTATAAACTACTGATCTGGAGATATCCTGATGCAGTACATTTAATTCCAGTGGATTTTCCTGAGAGATTCTCTTAGTTGTATCAAAATTATTAGTAGTAATATTCAGTATTCAATGGACACCGTTAAAACCATTGTCCAGGCTTGGTCTTGGGAGAGAACTCTTGGCTCGACTGTGTTTAATCTTGGCCTTGACTTGGACTGGTATTGCCCTGCTAGTAACAGCCATCCACTGCTATGGTTCATAGTCATATTCGGGACAGATGCATAGTATAGTACATATTTCACACAAAAACACACAGAACGGAGTGTGTCGTTGCAGCAGAGCAGATATCAAAATGAACATCTTGAAATACAGAGCATTTGGCAAAACCGCCTTATTGCAAACATCAGTCTGAACATTACCTCTGACTGGAACTCATAAATGTGGATTCTGAAATGACTAATCCTGTATTTTGTGAGATTGTGGAGGGCCAGTAGTAGCGAATCATCTATGCAACTCTTCATTGGCATATTTTGTCACACGAAAGAATTGCAGTCTGTTTAAATACATTTCTACGATTCTGTGGACTACTTTCCACATTGTGATCTCAGTTTTGTCCTCCCTGTTGACTTCTCAAGTCTTTTTTAGTGCCATTGTCTTTTTGAATTTCTCATTTAAGCTATATGTGTTGTAATGGAAACTGACTGTTAACAGACAGTTATGGACCCTAGTTGAAGAGACTGGCCTTTTTTCTTTTACATCACACACTTATTGCACTTATTACTTCACATATTATTGCTGTTGTACCATTACATCCTCACAGACATATCCTAGTAATTCACCAGAGGGCAGTCTTGCCACACTAAAAACAACACATCCACCCTGTCAGACTGAACCCATTAATTAAATAAAGCTTCAAGAGCAGCCGTGAAGAACCTGAGAATAGTTTTCAAGGTTTGCACACATTATGCTGAACTATAAAACGATCACTGTTATAGAAGTTATGGTGAAATTGCCTATGAGTTACAGTGTGTATGAATGATAAAAGGTTGCGAGAATGATTTCTTGTGTTCGCATTTTAAGTGCTTCCTCAATTGACAGTAATTCAATACTATATAACCAGAACAATCATGTACATAAGGAAATATTGCCAGGGAATGAAATGAATAATGACAGAGGGAAATATACATTTTATCAACCTTCTAAAACTAATATATGAAATACAAATTGATAGATAATATATAATCATGAACTGTAAAAAAAAATATGTTTTGCAGTCTTTTATGTGAAGAGGTTCTTCTGACTTGCATCCACAAAGTCAAGTTCCTCCTCTCCCTCTCTCTGTGTTGTGGGGGCATTTATGAAGCACTCTACAGCAGTTTGTTGTGCTGCTGCAGTTTTCCGATGCTGTAAGAGATGCCTGAAGCGAGTGAGGGTGAAATCACAGAGCAGTTTTGTTTTCACTGGCATTGCCACTGTGCTTCGAACGCCTAGCACCCAAAATACTAGTAAACTGAAAATACTTGCAAACTGCAGAAAAAGGACGCAGAGGAAGAGACAGGAGGAAGTGAGGGAGATGTATTTACTCTCTGATCAATATAAAGGCAGGACAGGGTGAAACCCCGGGTGATATTCATGACCTCTCTCACGTTTGCAACTGTGGAAATACCTGATGATGACTTTCGTTTTCTAATTAGACACAAGCTCCATGTAGAAAAGTCCATTAACATGTTGAAGGTATTAATTTGTGAATATGAGACAGAACATACAGTAACTGGTCCATTCATCAATAAAATGTAAGCAGCAGCTGAATCTCTAGGTATTTAATGACCAGACAGATCTGCTGAGAGAATCCTGCAAGTTTGACACAAAACCATGACATCAAGTCAGACACATGAGACACTAATCAGGAATACCTGTGAGCTGAAGTTGATAAAGGACTTAACCAATTTTTGAAGAGTTAACATGATCACAGCTTTTGAGGAAACTTTTGAACTGCTGATTGTCACGTTAAAATACGACTTCATGTTAGCTCTTTTGTAGCTGTTTACACCATCAAACAGATGAATCAATAAGACGTATGATCTTAGATTAATCTCTTCAATTCTCAATACATTGTTCTGATGATCTGACATATCCTATAGGGATATAAAGGAGGCATGTTATTATTTTAGAAGGTGATTTAATATTTGCCTAAGATCAAATTCTGTCACTGTTATTGGCTATAGAAAACAGCACAGTGTTATTTGATGGCCATGGAGGTAACTAGACGTTTATTTCTTGTTAAGAATTCTGTTTAGACACATGATGGTAATTGGTATTCAGTGCAATGTGGTGCACAGGGTCTGTGGACTTGGAGCTGAAACTCTTGATTGCGGTGTAGTCTTTTTGTTTCCCAGGCCTTGCACGTTAGCCAAGGATGTGTAAGCACCAACCTTATTGAAAACAGTTTCACAACAGTGCCTCTACCTCTTAAGAAATCTCCCCAAGAACACCAGAGGGAAGCACTTAAATGGTGTTCTTAATGCACTTAGCTAGGTATACACTACCTCCAGCTCTTTCAGTTCACATCACAGGTCTATTTGCTTCTGTTTGCTCGCTAGTAATAAAAGACGAGCCCTTAAGAGGCAGCAGAAAATCCCACTTCAGCTTGTTACAAGAGTCATTGAGGTTAGCAGAGCATTCTTTCCCCGTTTGGTCTCGGTGGCTCTTTGAGAGAAAGGCACTTCAGGTATAATGCAGTAAAACACCCACATTCTGCTGTGACTACTGCTAAGCCATCCACAAGGACAATGTTTGTCTCTCGAGCGCTCTTTGGATATTTGACTTTTCAAACCTGCTGTCTGAATTTAGAAGTAAGGTCCGTCATACAGAACAGTATATTTTTACAATACTGAGTCAAAAGTACCAGATGTCTTATGTGCATCTTTCCCAAACTGGAATTCAGAGTAATCCAGGAGCATTTTCACTATTCACCTCCTCTCCTTCTGTCTGTGCCCATTTTGATTACAGATAAATGCCTTTTGTGTTTTTGGCTTGTCCTTTTACCATGCTATCATCATGGCTCTGTGGATGGCAGTCCAGACTGAACTATCAAAGGATTACCATGACATTTTTGTACATTCATGCCACATCCATGACATTTATGGTCTCTAGCGGATGAATGCTGCTGACCTCGTTGTTCCCCTGACTTTCTCTCCAGAGCCACCATCATGAGGACAAAACAATTCATTTCCAAAACTTTTTTTATGCCAAAATACAAAATAAAAACTAATGACATTCCCATCTGCCTCAGCTGCAGTACCTTGTGTTTAGAGCTGAATTGCAAATGTTACCATGCAAACATGATGGTAAGATCTATTCTCAGCGCAACATTTAAGATGCATTTTCCAACTCGCTTTGCTTTGCCTCCTTTGAATGAATCCCCCCTCCCATTTAGCTTCTTTGAGGTTCCTTCTGTGTTTACAGCACTGTGAAAAACAGTAGATTGTGTGTATATATATAGATAATTATGTGTCAGTGCTTTCGGGCATGAAAAACATTAACACGTGGTAGAAGATTTGGTTGGAGTTGTTGCAAACCTTCAGCGATTACAGCCCAGAGGTTGATGATTAGTGACCTTTTAATTACCAACTACATAACCAGGCTGATGAATATTTGTCCTGAACAGATAAGGTGGTTTTGTCTATCTACATTTCCTCGATGTGAAAAGAAGCTTGTTTTGCCTGATCAAAGAACAAGGAGAGACAAGTGAGAAGGTGGTTTCTCTCAGATCTTTCCTCCACCCCGGCTTCTTCGGCTGGTAGAAGCCGAGGGAATTGATTACACGGAGCAGGAGCAGTTTGTCAGGCCTGAATGCATTTTTCACAATGTGTTGCTAGGAACAAAGGGACACTGTTAAAGCTTTCGTAACACCCTCTAAAACTTTTGATTTCCCCCTCGGTTGAGCAGAAAGCATCAGGAAGACGGCGATTTAAAATTAATTGGCAGCGTGTCAGCAGCATATTTACATTTTGTTCTTTTAAAGATGCAATTAATTACAAGAGATGAAGAAATCTGCAGAGAGATGAGATGCGTTGCATTGGTTGCCCTCCTCCCTGCAGACTGTCTTTTGCTCTGAGGGAGTGTAGGCAGGCTTGCCAATTAACCACAGACTAAAAAAGACCCAAAGCAACCATGTTTTAGCAGGTAAAAAAGACACAAATTTAAAGTGCCTGGCAGGAGATGTAACAGACAGACAGTAGCATGTGGTTTGCATACTCTTCTGCTTCAAGCTACACTAGGAAGATGTGACAAAAATGTTCTCTTTCAAGAGTTTTGTAACTCCAGGAAACTATTGCAAATTGGGTGCAGGGAAGGCATAAACTGTAAGTGCTGTATGCAATAAGCGAAGGGCCCCTTTTGCCTCTGCTTTAATAGTCAAATGAGCTGTTCGGTGTATGACTAACAGGACTGAACAAGGAAAACGGGTCTGTAGTCATCCTCACTTAAAGTCAGTCTGGCATTCATCATCATCATCAAGGGAGCAGTTACATTGACATCCCACAGTTTTCCCTGTCTAGCCTCTTGGACTATTTATATCACTGGAATTAGAGAAGCATTCAGTAAAACAAATGAGGCATCGAAGCATCGCTGTCTGGCAGAATGTCCTTGTTATGTTGATTTCTATGAGAGCATGATTTTTTTTTTTTTTCATATTTTGATTAAACTTTGGAGTCCTACATTTCAATTGCAAATGTGTTTTTCCTCCAGCATCTCCACTTTTGAAGCCTTTGGACAAATGTGGCTCCAGTTTTCTCCTCCCCTTGGGATGCCCCTTATAATCCATTTGCCGTTCCTCCAGCCGCTGGCCTCCCCAGACTTTCACAGAGAGACCCATGTCACAACAAAGCAAGGGTTAGGCACTCTCGTTCTTTTAATGCTAAAACACAAAAGTGAAGCTTTCAGAAATACCCCGAGGCAAAATAAGGAGTATTTTTGTTCCTGCCCCTCTCCCCCTCCAGCGACCACAAACATGGTGACAGCACCCAGGAGTTGCGGCAGAGCTTCTTTAAAGGCAACATATGCTTTTGTACTGGAAATACATTAGTCATAAGGGAAGGAAAGGGGAAGGAAAAGGAAGGAGGGAGGGGCAATTGAAGTTTGGCAATAACATCTCAAATGCCCCACATTTCCACTCTAGCAGTAAGTACGGAAAAGTTTGAGAAGAAAGAGAAAGTTTGATGTAAAAACATAAAAAGGAATAATGCTAGATACCTCGGGAGCTTGCTCGCTTCGCGCATTCCTGTGAAGACCAAAGAGGGCCTTTTAAAAAGCTTGTATAATTGATTCCACCCAGAGGTAACCCAAGGCAATCACCCACCTCACCAAAAGCGAACACTAAAGCCCTGTGTAAAGAGAGCCTGTTTTTGTGCCGTGCTATTGCTCTGCAGTCCCTGCCATCTTTTTTATTGGAGCTTTCATCTGCGAGTGTGAATAACTGCGAAGTGAGGCAAAGCTGAATAAACATTGTCTGAATAGGTGATTGATGGATCAATTTGGGTCCCTCGTTTCCTAGTGCTGTTGGTGGCATTCACATAGATTATGTTGCCTGTGGTCGCTGGCCAAAATACAGTCCTTGAAATGAGTATGTCTGTTGGAAAACTTCCAGCGCCGCCTCAGCCAAACAGATGGCTCCCAATGCTGCAGTCATATCCATATTAATGGCGTGATTACAATGCATTACAATCGAGAGATCTTGTCATTAACGTTGTGATTTAAAAAGCAATTATGGGTTTTGATTATCCTCTGCCGCAACTATAAGGTGTGTGTGTGTTGCTTTGCCGGTAGGCCCTTAGAGATGGCAGATTGATTCCTCAGCTGAGCACTGTGTTTAGCGTCCTGACTGACTGATACCTAATGAGCTGAAATGGCTTCTGCATAACGATGGAAGGGAGCAGGGTCGGAGAGTGAGAGTGGAGAATATGAAGATGGCCATAAGTGTATTATTGTTGGTGAGATTGGATGATCAGCTTTGTGTGTGTTAGTATTTGTGTCTGCATGTGCTTGGCAGACTAAAGTGCCAGTTTATCTCAGTTTAACATGTCTGTTCCTTTTCTTAGATTCAAGTCATCGATTGTTAAAATACTACACTAAGGAAATGATTCACCTGTTCACCATAAATTCTATAGGATTAGAAACCTCCTTGATTGGCCACAGCACTGGAATTCATCGAAAAGTACTTTAATACTGTTACAGGTGTATCTGTTGGTGTGTTGATGGGGATTTACTTTGCATTTGTGAGTGGATTGTGCTTTTATGCTCCCAGAGATGAAAACACAGAAGGGAAGGCTTTCACAAAGAGATATGTCCAGAAGTTCCCATCTGCTTTAGATCTTTTTAGATCAAACAGCCAGGGCCTTCCACTACACAGGTCATTTTCAGCCCCACTTTATCTGGTTTTAGGGATGGCAATGTCAGTCTCTCAGTCAGTCCAAAACATCAGTCCAGACTGAGAATCTCAGACAACTGTTTTTTGGATTGTAATAATATTTAGCATATATAGCACCCAAAGGAAAAGCTCACAACTAGTGAAATGTCCCCACTTTCCATCCTATGCTACCAGCTGGTAAATGTTTCCACTTATCCAGTGGAAAACCTAGTGTATGGCATGGATTGACAGATTGTTATAGTTCCCAGATGGTGAATCCTAATGACTTTGATGATTCCTTGATTTTCCTCTGGCACCACCATGAGTTTGACATTTGTGGTTTGGAGTGAAAAATCTCAACTATTGGATGGATTTCCATGAATTTTGTTCAGACATTCATGATCTCTTCATGATGAATTATACTTTAGTCATCCCTTAACTTTTCATCTAGCGCCATCATCAAGCCAAAGCTTTAATTTGTCTAATACTTTGATTTATGACCAAATACTGCCAAAATTAATGACATTCCCATCAGTATGATGTGTGCTTTATTTTAATACTCTATAATGAGCAAATGTTGAGCATGCCATTAAACATCAATGGTCAACATGGTAATCATTAAACCTGAAGGTAGACTCTGGTTCCCTTACAGAGGCCCATTGTGGATGAGGTAGACATATGAATTTGTTGTAATTTCAGTAGATCATGCAGAGTAGCCAATATGCGTTAGAAGTATGAGCCCTATTCAGTGGTTGTGATTTTGAGAATAATATCTTTACTGATCAGTTCATCAGTGTGACCAAGAACAGATGAAAGCAACAAGGTCAATCTGGTTCGCTGGTTGTTAAAATTTCTGGAATTTGTGTGTATGTATGTAAAAAATATATTTTATTATTTTGTCACTAAATGATGATGTTTTAATATTTTAAGAGCTTGTAGAAGAATTTCTATGATTACAAAAAGCCCTGACCAAACACAAATCTTCCGTTCAATTCAGTTATTAGAGAGCGATACAAAAATCCTTGCAAGTAATGTCACCAGATGAATAAGGGCTAAACAGAGAAAAAGGAGCACAAGTGGAGTTAAGTGAATGTAAGACACTGTGTTGCTCTTTTAAAGCATGTGCTAGTTTAAGACCTTCTAAAGGGCAACACCGTCTTCCCTGATGAAGAGAAACAGACGGATAGCAGTGTAAAAATTTGATCCTATCTTCTGCCTCCGCTCTGTTATTACCTCAGGTGTGAAATCCTTCCCCGCTCACACCGGAGAACCAAGCAGGCGTGCTCAGCTGTGAAATTGTATCTTTTCTGCTCCCTCGGCCCCCTCCCACCAGTTCCTTTCCCCGTCCTCCGACAGGATGGCAAAATACTTCTTCCTCGGCTTCAAAAAACTGCAGTGCTTCCTGTCGTGAGGTGAAGCTGTTCTGCTCCACAGCTGAATAATCAGGTATCTTCTTCTGCGTGGCTCTCTCGCACCTAATAATGAAGGGATCAGAAACCCCCAGAAACACCTTGACACGGCAGCAGTACAATGGCTGTACGCTGCCGTCACGAGTCGAGGTGGCTGAGTTCTCATAGTACTGTGCGACTGTGCTAATGTCGACTTGTAAGAGCACTCAGAGGAAATGAATCGCACACAGAGCTGAAAAGCTCCATCTGGGGACATTTGAATTGAGATGTAATGAAAGCGCGGAAAAAGGTGCCATCTGTTAACATTACAAGGTAGTATGAGCACATTTTTAAGTGCACTCTGCGATGTTGAGGCGGTGCAGCCGTGCGGCTTGGGGCCTGCTTGCCTAATCCTGCGCAGGTCCTCTGTGGCTTCTCCCATGTCTTGACAGCGATGCCCTATTTTCTCTGTGGCTTCCCCTGTGAGAACAGATTGCTCGTCCACACCTCTCAACACTGCCAGGGGGGCAAGAGAGCAGCAGTTTGCCTGGAGCTTTATGGCTCGTACAGTGCTGGCCCCAATGATGACATGTCACAGTGCTGGAATACATAACACGCCAGAGACTTCATTTGCTTTTACTCATTCAGAATACAATAGCTATGAATCACAATTGCATCAAGGAATGTAGAAAAATTTGTCACAGGGTTGACATTGTAATCCTTCAGATTTCGGTCTTAGTTGATTTGGTGTCACTGGTGTTAACAGCATGTGCAGTTTAATAATCAGGGCCCAGGATTCTGGAGGAAGCAACAGTTGTTCCTCTCTTGTAGTCCTACCTGTTTTCAGTGCAGTCAAACAAACTTGCGCTATTATAATAAAGAAGCACATGACATGAGCATAGTTGGAAAGAGCTAAAAGATAAGGTTAGCAAGTTAGAGGTGTTTGGCCTGTCACCTGCAGCTCTTTATCTAACAGAAAATGATGAACAATCACTGCTGTATGAACCTGTGATTGTTTTATAATAAAGTTCAACCTGCATTTTGCCAGTTGAATGTTTTCAATGTGAAAAAGCAGGAGTAGAAAAATGCTTGGTTTGCGTTAGCAGTGACTTAATACAGCTGTAGGACAGTAAACAGTAAAGCTGATATCAATGAGATAAACAGTAATGCTTGATTACATGCTGCATCAGATCCTGTGAATCCCTCATGTGTGTAAAGGAGAACGAATTGGGACTGGCGAACCCGGGTACAAACAATCAATACTACTACATAGAGAGATTATTATAGAGTGTAAATACATTAAATGGCTATTGACTGCCATAAACCGTATCAAAAACGTGTTTGGTTTCATGAAAATTTTATGGATTATAACTTTAAAAGAGGACATCATAGGTTAACTAAAACACACAAACATACAGCTGTGGATCAGCTTTTACTGTGGTGAACCACACCACCACTAAAACTGAGGTTCAACATCAAGCTTGGATCATTATTATTGCTTGTCGGATTTACTACCTGGAATGATTTTCAAAGTGTGAGCTTATCCCTCTGGTGTGTCTTTCTCAGGTGTTGATTTACTTTCTCTGCAGCACAAAATATTGGTGAGACATACTGCAGGCAATAAATCCCTTCCCCATGAAAATGTTTCTGAGGAACTGTCCTGCAAGTGAAATATAATATTCCAGCTTTTAAAGACATGTAGTAATAACACCAGCGGGAGCAATTTTATGTGATTATAGGAGCAATAGTAAATCATTTTGTAGAGGTTGAGTACTGCGGGCAGCACCAAAATGCCTATAATCCCAGTAAAAAGAAGAGGGTTACATCAATTAGTGATGATGTTAATAGGGAAATAAAAAGTTGCAGATTACTTAACTCGGAAATATCAGCACATTTGGAATGCGCTCTGACGAAGCACATAGCATGGCTGAAAACACTCATAGTGTAAATTCACATATTTTGATATACTTGCACACGCTTGCCAATAACTACATCTTTGGAAGCTTTACAGCAGGCAACATGATCTCCAAACTCTTTATAACGCAATAGTATTTCCCCTCCTGCAGCCCTCGGAGGCGCGAGGCTGACAGTGGGAACGCGTGCAGAATAATTTAACAGGACTGTGGGGAGAGCCAGAGAAAAGACAAAGCCCTCCAATATGATCTCCGAGGACCCCGCAGCAATCCACTGTTCTCCTCCCGCCATTGCCATTACTGACACTATTGATTATGGCCCTGGGAGTGATGATAGCATTCGGCTCTCCCCCTCCAGCGGAAGCCACAATCATGCCGCCGTGTTTCCCAAATGATAGACTGTCTCGGAAATGAAAGAGGAGGTGAGGGCTGGAGAGAGAGAGATAAGGGTGATTGAGAGAGATAGGAGAGGGAGGCGGTGGGAACGGAGGCTGGTGAGGGGGTATTAATATGGCTCGGTTAGTTTTTCATAGCAGCTGAGGAATGTAATGTTCCTGTCGGCCATATTAAAACACGGGGGCACGGTGTCAGAGTTGTGTCGGAGGCAGCGGGGCCTCGGTGGAAACATGAAAATGGCGTAATTGCCTCTTTGCCTGTTTGAATTGCTAACATGGGAGCCTGACATTTTCAAATGGTCCTGATTGCGGAGAGCTCAGGACACCCGGGCAGCTGAGGCTCTTATGCTATCGGTTGCTTTTAAATGAGACAAGGGACAGCCTGCTGGCACATATGGAGAGAATAAAAAAAAATCAACTGGAATATCATCTGGAATGTCTACATAAACATGAGCAGGAAGTTTTCATCTCTGTTAGGACACACACACTGCACGTCACACGCCAGGTGGCTCCTTGATTTAATTAGCTCTGTGAAGCTCCCATTAGCTGCAATACTAAATCAGATAGTGCTTTTCATCATGGCACCGAGCTGATAGGCCCAGTAGGACTGTATTCTCCGTCTCCTCTGGGGAAGACAGTGGATCACAGTCGGCCGCGAGTGGAGGATTATAGAAGGATTATAAGTAGACTTTACTGCTTCAAACCACTTCTGTATCTGAGTCTTTGTCTTTGACCTGCAGCAAAGAGATGCAGTTCCTGTCAAGAACAGAGAATGGGAGTGTTAAACTAAATCACCTTTGGTTGGTTGCTCCCAGTTAGGTTTGCAGCTGTGACCTGGATGCTACACATTGTATACTCCCTGCCCTGATAGTGGAGATAACAAGAAAAAAGTACAAAGGATTTTTGAGCATGCATGCTCTTGTTCAGTGCTACCCTGTTTCATATTCACATTGTAGCACATTCACACTTTGGAGTCACTGAGTACTACCACTGCTTCCCATGAGCCTGAGTATTATACCTGTGCAATCTTTATATCAATCTGTCTGTGTGTCTGTGCACCCTGCTGCTGCTGTCTAATCTGACGTTCTCAGAATAATCTTATAATGAAATCTAAAATGAATCTCATCTCTTATCTTGTCTTATCTTAAGATGTCTCAGCCTGTTTAGAGGTTACAGTCATATATAAATTGAAATTTTCAGAAATAAAAACCTTATCTATTTGCCCATGCTATAAAACACACCCTTCTAATAAATGAAATGCAGTTCCGGTGACACCACATCATGTGACATAATGGTGTTATCATAGTCATTAATGTGGGAGCTACTGCCAAATGTCAAAATTGTTTAATGTAAATTGGACTGCTAGATTTTCAGACGCTATTTGTCAAATGATTACAGACGTTGCACCATTTTTTTTGTCCTGCTGAGTATCATGGCCTCAGACTTGGAGGTGCTGACCCTCATCAGAACCAGTTACCACTCAACTGAATCCATCCCCAGTGTGCGCTGCAGGTCACTGTCCAACGAAGCCAGCAGGTATACTTCATCGACAAAGATGAGAGACATAATCCAGTGTCCACTGAACTGGATGCTCTCCATTTCATGGCTGCACCTGAAGATTCTGCTGCTGAAAATCACCAGCAGACACTGTAAGGCTGCCCATATCATTACCATTTCTAACGTTACTATATCAGCCATGGGTTATTCCCTCAAGCAAGGTCTGCAGGATTATAGAAAGCATTCATAGAGTGTTCAGAATGCCTGTAAGAGAACCCTCATGTACGCTGCTAAGCCCTCATGGACTTATGGGAACCAAACTTGAATTGAGTTTGTCTGTGAAGATTTTGGGATTAGACCTCAGTGCCTTGCTTAAGAGTGCTTTGCAGATGTTTGTTGCAGTTTTTTCCGTGTCTGTCCGGATTTAAACACAGCTGACTTGATGGAAAAGACAGGATAGTCTGAGACAGATCTGAGACTGGTGTCTCCACAGCATGAGACTTGACTGTCAGTCCAGATGAGGTTTGAGTGACAGCGCAGTGTGTTGTGGAGTAGCTTTGGAGACATACTGGCAGTGTGCTGCACACACACACACACACACAAAGGGTAAGTGTGTCTTCCAGTTAAATCAGCAAATAGCAAGGTTTCCACACCTGATTGAGCTGCCAGCATCCTGTGCGTGCATGTGTGCGTGCGTGTGTAAGTAATTGAATTCAGGGACCTTGTCGCAATGAGACAGTGTTCACGGTCTCTGTAACCCCGCTCTGCATTTATCGTTATGAATCAGGCCAGCATGTAATTGCTATTTTGACACAGATGTCGTGGTACTGCTTTTCTCTGATTCCCTTCCTCCACACTTATTTTCTTCACATTTTTATACCTCAAGGCTTGCAAGTCTGATGAGGAATAACAATATGGGTGGGAGAACACACTGTAACATGACAAATGTGACCTTAGCAAACATCTATTTGCATACTTGTCCCCTTAAATGCTGTGACTGCAGAACTTTGAGTACATTATATTATTATGGAGCTGTGTAGTGATGATGTGTTACTCAGGCTAGAGCTTCTTGTGACATGTACTATAAATGTGCTTGTGGAACATATGCCTGAGATGCATTGCATGTTTATTTGTATACTGCATAAATACACACAGGGATTTACTAAAACCAATATGATTCGTCCTCTGGGAACATTGAATAGCCACAGCAAATTTCAGATCTGCCATTAGGTTTCAACATACCTTTCCTTATCAGGGATCAAAGTCTTGGTAGTAGAGACATTTTGAATGGCAATGAAAGGTCAGGGGCTCACCAGAACCATTTGGCATCATCTTTTGGTACCAGCTTCATAGCACTATGGCCAGTAGTAGTAGTTAAATTTCAAACTTTCCTTGGAATTAACAAGAATTTATGGGAGTTTATTGGAATTAGCATGAATAAAATGGAAATATTGGAGTTTGGTCAGGCTGTATTTAGTACAGCATATGCAGATAGAAAGAATTGTAAACCTTAGAAACGAAAAAAGTCAACTAATTAGTTGAGTTGAACTTTAATTAAATGCGTTGCCTCATTTCACAGTATATTGACCTTTAATTGAACAACAACAACAAAAAATCTCTCCAAGCACAAAGCAGCATTTACCCCCTAGGCTCATAAATTGCAGTAGTGTTGAAAGTAGTGTGGGCAGCACATGTGATGGGAGAATGCACTGTACATTCAGATGGTTGCAATTTTGCTGAATTTGTTTTTAATAGGCAAATTAACTGTACTTGATGGAAGAGTGAACTGCTGAATGCAGTGCATGCATACAATTTACTTTAACAGGACTACTTTTCACCAAAATAAGTGAACAAAATTTAACATTTTTTTTATATGTATTTTCTTCACACAACAGTTCACTACTATAAGGTATGATTTTTATATTGAAATTGTGCAAAATGCTCAAAATTCCCCCAGCTTTACTTGGAAGAACTTCCAGATTTCTTCTGATACTTTGCAACGCCAGGTGGAATCATGTATTTGATTTGTTTTAAATGAAAGACCAACTACAAGACTTAATGACATGTTGGAATTTTTTTTTTTTTTGCATTTACAGTGTATACATGAAGTGTGTGTGCTGTCCACCTTCTCATCCACAGCTGCAGAGCCAGCAAGGCCCATCAAAGGACCAGATGAAAGGCTGAGCCAGAGAGCTCAACTCAGCTCTCCAATCCAAACACTGACATATGCTGCTTCGGCTCTTGGCTGCAGCTGCCTGTGAAGGCCAAGCAGATGGAGGACAGCCTGGAAAGGTAGCATCAACAGCAACGTGAGTGTGTGTGTGTGTGTGTGTGTGTGTGTGTGTGTGTGTGTGTGTGTGTGTGTGTGTGTGTGTGTGTAATGGTGGATAGGAAGCACAGTAAGGGCTTGATCCTGAGGACTTTAGTGTGACTTAAACCTCTCTGTGCATTTATATGTGCATTTTTATACACACCTGCCGCACTGAGCCAACTGAGCTGCTGTGGGTGTCCAGATGTTCTGCTTTGCATCTGTGCAATGTGGTTGTTAGTGTCCCATTACCAGTCACAAATAAATAAATAAAAATCTCATCAAAAAGAAAATGTATATAAATGAATTAAGTATGTGAGAGGCTTTATTTTTCACATTGCTGATGAGAAAGTCAAAAAGTTTGTTTTTGAATTATTTGGTGGAGTTTTATGGAAGATTTCTTATAGTTTATTGTCATAATGACAAAATTATTTATCATTGCCCCCCAACACATATTCATTTTCTTTTTAATCATTATTTGAAATAGGCGAAACACATAACACACATGGTAATATGATGGCATAGTAATGCTCACTCAACTTTTGGCACATTTATTCATGTGTATTAATGACATTTGCCTTCCTAAACTGTTCTAAAGGACCATAACAAAAAGATCCATACAAATGTTTTTTTGATCTACCAAAAACTACTTGGTTAAGGTTAATAAATGACTGTTGTCATGATTAAAAGAAACCTACATTGACTTTTGGTAGGAGACGAAATGTAAACACACTGTAGGCTGTTTGCATTTCATCAAACAACTAAAGCTGACGTTATTCTAGTGAGGACAGTCTTAAATTCACACAAAGACTGTCCTCACTGGTTATTCCTCATTGTTGTGACTCCCAAGTTCTCACTTTATTGTAAGTTAAACAAAGTTGGCAAACTTTTTGTGTAACACATCCAAAACCTGCTTGAATCTAGAATTATAATGACCAAATGAGAGTCAGAGTCAGGTTGTAAAAAGTGATGTGATTTCTCAGATAATACACATTAATATGAGTAATGGTTGGTCAGTGCCATTAAATGTCCATCTGACAGGAGAGGGTGGGAGGAAATGGAAGATGTGAGGAGATTAGATGGAGTGAAAAATGGGCCGTTATGAGCCATACTGTTACCATGGAAAGTAGTAGATTGACAAAGATGAATTTCCCACAGTTCCCAGCTGTCCAATATATCACCAGGGGCTGGCTTTGTCCTTCACTGTAAACTATGATACAGTCTGCCTCAAAGAGTTGCTAGAAAACAGTTTAGCAATGTCACTCAACTGACATTGCATAGCATGAAAAAATATCCCTTCAATCAATTGTGGATGTTTTATGTGTTTTTATATGAAGTCCTGGTTCGAATTTTTTTTAAGAAATGATGTTTTCCTTAATTTCTACTTCTTTTTTCCGTATGCTTCCCAAAACCCATATTTAGACATATTTGTACCCTTACAAGCAGTTTCATTAGACAGCATTTTCTTCAGTGCAGGCTCAAGTGAGCTAGCACAGGACTTACATTTTTGTGTCTGCCTGTTCTTAACTTCTTGGAATCCACTTTCATTATTACCCACTTATCTTGATAAGAAGTAACGGGAAGCTGCTAGGACTGGCAGCAACTCTGTGAGTTTCTCTTGTATCTTAACGTACCTAGTAACATCTTAACTAATGTAATCTCATTAAAACCAGACGCAGCAGCTGCTGGCTTCCACCCAGCTCAGACTGACTGTGCTCCAGGCATATAAAGATGAAGGATGCTAGATTACAACAGCTGAACACACTGAAGCAAAATAACTTTCAGACGAACAGACAAGGCTGGGATAATCACATCTGTGGCTACTTCTATTTACATAGCTATCCATCTTTGATAGCAGAACCGCAGCTTTGTTTAGACCAGAAGGAGTGGAAAAGCTTCTCTATCAAACACAACAGTTGCTCTCTAAACACAACCAATTAGGATGACGGATGACTTGCGCCTCGCCAAGCATCCCACGAGAGACATGAACATACAACTCAAATAACAACACAAACAAAGAAAAACAAAGAGCGGCATCAGAGTGCAAAGTGGAATATTTTTCATCCTGGGAATTTTGGTGCTTTGATTCCCTCCCCTTGGTCGATTGTTCTTTATCATACCTGACACTCTGTTCTATTTGAGGAGATTTGTAGTGCGGGTTTTGATGCATAATGGATGGGGGCTGACTCGGAGCGGTGCCTTGTGGGAAGATGGAGGAGAGCTCGGGAGGGCGTGCCGCTGTTGCTGATTGCTTCTTATTGAGCCCAGGCACCCTTGGGATCATTGTTATGAAGCGCTCAGCATGCAGAAGCACTGTACTGTGCAATGTCTCATGCTATGACCTACATGAATTACATTCACTATATCAACACTTACTGTGTTAACAAAAGAGCTCCTTATTCACAATTCCGTAATGCACCATGATTGCCTTTAACTTCACTATCTTCCTGGGACAGTGAAAGTCTCCTTGAAGAAATCAACAGAGTTGTAAACAATGTCAAGATGAGCTCCAGGAAACCGAACCTGGTTTGCTAAGAGCGTTTCGCAGATCTGTTAAGAAAACTCATTACTGAGAACTACTTAGAATTACTGGTGAGAAATCTGTTTAATGAGGACTCTTTACCCTCAGGACAGAATAGCAGCGTGACGGAGGAATCCTTATTGTTTTAGTGATTCTATTTTTATAGATTAATATTCCAGCGGTCAAATGTGAGAGAGATTGTTCAGGATGTATAACCTCGAAGGCACTGCAATTCATCATCATCATATTGTATGATGTGTCAAATTTGAACATGCATCCTGGGTGAATGTAGACAAGCATTTGGTTTAAACTACCAGAGTTGCTTTGCTATCCCTCCAGCTGTTTCCTTTCTCATTTCTTTATCTTGCTCCTGTCTGCTTCCATTTTCCTACGCAGTGGTATCTTTGTCGGAGCTGTCGGAGCCAACACAAATACGTTTGAGCCCTGGTGCTGCTAAAAAAGGGAGTTATGTTCAGTGATGGCAAGAATTGATTTCCAATTTCCTCCACAATGACTGCATCATTTCCAGCGACTCAGGCAATTTGGCCTACATTACTGAGGCTGCCGGGGGCTGTAGATCAGGGTGACAGCTGTCTTCACCTGAGGCCCCACTCGCTGAGATCAGAGAGAGACTGAAAGAGAAATGTACTCTCAGTCTTTTCACTGATGCTGTCTCGATCAGAAATTGGTCCTGTCCTTTAGAGAATTCCAGATTTTTCGTGGACAGAAACAAATGTGCTTTGGTGTTTATACTACAGTTTATATTTACACTGAATGCGTGCGTGTCTGGGTGATGATGTTTTGTTTTAGCCTGTACATGATGCTTTTATTTGACCTTCATGATACATTTCTTGCTGAGATTCTGATGGTTTAATTTTGCATTTGACATTTTTTTGTGACAACTCCTGCCAGCAGTAGTCACTTAAAGGGCTTATTGAGGAGGAAGGAGCTGTAAAACTAGCCTGCCAGGCTCTACTGATGGAATAAACATGTCCAGACGGTAAAAGCATTCAGCACAACACAGCTGTAAACATTGTGTGGGGACTCTTTACTGGGAAAAATTCATTTGGTAATGTTTCAACTGGCCTCTTTCACCATTCCAGAGGATAGAATTTGTCACTTTTATGGACCATACAAACTCATACTAAATGCTATGAAAGTATATACTATACCGTCTTGTCTGTACCCTGCACATATCTCGAAGATGTTTAAGAATGACAAAAAAACAAGTGTATTTTCAGATTTTAACTTATGCATTGTTGAATCCTTTCATTGCATTTTTAATGGACCATCTTTATCTCATGGTTATGAGATGTTTTCTACACACGTGGGACTATGGAGTTATTGCATTTGCTTTATATTTACTCAGAAAAACTTCAGGGTCTTACATGCTGACAAAGTCTTAATCAATCTTATCAGTGCGCCTTACAAACTGGATACATGAGGTTAAAAGCTGCTCATATGTGTGTTTTTGCAGCTTCCACTCCACCTGTAGTCATTGCAGTAAACTCATATCTGAAGCTTAGCTCACTCACCTTTGCTTCACTGGGCCCCTGTGTTTTTGATATAAGTTTGAGAACAGAGCCCCTTATGCTGTATTGATTTGCTTTCTCTTTCAAACCTATCCATCACCCACAGGCAGGAAAATTGCTGCAGTCAAATCTACAGTCAACATCACCTCTTCACTACTTCACAGAATTAGATCAACTAAAGCCCAGTTGGGCTTTAAAACACATTGATCCCAGATTGGCAGTTGACTTGCTATTGTTGCAGAGCCGAGATGTGGCATCGGCACTGCTTTGCACTGCTCTCTTCCCTGATTTATCCAGTTTAAATATGAAAATGTTGAAATATTGAACCACGATGTTGTATTTGACAGTCATGCTGTGTGTCGATTTTTCAGAGCTTATGATTGGTAATATGTTCATTTAATGTGTTTCTGGGAGTGCTTCGTGGGAAGCAGTGACAGAGCAATGGGCAATATTTGTGTCTGTGTGTGCATGTCTATGTATATTTGGAGATTATGGTGATAGAGGGGGGTTGTAAAGATCATCCACTCATCAGCAATCAGCCTCCAGCCATCAGCTCTCCACCAGCCTCCTCCACTTTTGCTGGCAAATCTGCAAATGTCAAACTGTTAGGACAAGAGGGTTCGTCAATACACATAAAATACACAAGCCACCACTGCATGGTTTTCTCTTGCTTTTTTGTATCTGTGACACAGGGGAAAACTTCATCCTTGTCTACCCAAAGGTTAGAATTTGTCCCACCAAACCATTTCCTAAAAACAATCATTCACCAAAACAGCAAACACACACAGATCATGCCACAGTGAGTATCACAGAGGCCAGGGTGACTGTGCACCCATTAGAAAGCTATCATCATTCAATTTACACCACATGTTACGTGTTAAATTGGGTCTCTATAAGGTGACAGTGGCTCCTATTAGGCATGGTGTGAGGATGGAGCTTTATCATAGTGCTGGTGCAGAGGGATAAGTGGGAGGCCATTTGTCAGCTGTAATGCATTGCTCACAGCAGTTTTAATCAAAGAGCACTTTGTCCTTTTGACGAATGGTCTGGTGGAGGGGTGTTCAGCGCTAAAACGCTTTGTGGCCATGTTAGATGGCCGGATTGAATTAGGCTTCGGTTACAATATATGCCTGTGTGGGCTTTTGTTTTTTATTATTCTTAATTTAATGAAGACATGAGTAAGTGCTCCAGTGTATCAGAGGTGCTGCTGCTTGATAAAGAAATACCAACTTTTTAGGAGTTTGGGGGGTGTTGTAGGCCTGCAGTCATGAAAACATGTTAGTCTTGCTGAATATCATTGATTAAATATATTGAATTTCAAGCAATACATGAACATCACCACTGTTGTGAAGTTTTTAGCTGCAGTATTTGTTTGCTCATTTCAATAATTTGAGCATGACATAGAAATTGTTATGCCGATTGTCTCTCCATTTCTTCTCAAATCTTTTGTTCTTCTCAACAAATCGTCACAGTAGACCAGTGCTTTTAGTTTGGAGACATTTAAAAGCTTCACATGGAATTATAATGTGATGAGAGATGGCTGAAATCCCCTGATAGACCACAAAGTGGATGTGATATAATTAAACTAATCCCTAGATGGCTGTAACTGTTTATAGGAAAATTCATTACATCTTATTCAACTGGCAGTGGGTTTAGAAGTCATCAGTAAAAATTACAGAGAAGCTTTAAATGCTCAATACATTTTTGTTTCTTTGAGGAGGGTGTTCTTTTTCTGCTTAAGAAATACAGTGGCTTCTGCTCCAATAGCACTAAATACACTAAATACCTAAAATACACAGTTCAAAGGTCAGAATCTCAGTTATGTGCAAGATTGCTGTGGCATGAAATGAGTGAAGACTCAAGTGCTTAGAAAAGAAACATACATATGAAACATACAAAAGAGATGGAGTCATTTTTTACACTGGCTTATCAAACCATTTCTTTCAATCTCCTGTTCTCTCAAAGACACTAGAATCTCCATTAAGTCCCCACCCAGTCATGTAATATTCCAAAGAGCTGAAAATCTCTAATACTGTTGACTAATGATTTGGCTAATCCAAAGCATGCGGTGAATCAATGCAGAAACCAGCGTCTGGATGAATGAGAAGTGCTGCTCAAAGTGTCTGGGTGCTTTCTGGTGGCCCAGCCCGTGATTAAACTGAGCGAGACGAGGGGGAAAAAAATCAATAGTTGAATTCATCTCCCAGATCACAGGAATGTATTAGCGTTGTTAAACACATTCCACTTACGGCAGCAGATGAGCGCTTTTCAGACACATAAAATGAGTCATCGTTTAAACCATCTTTTAGTAGTGTGTCTCCACTAGCCATTAAACGCTGCCAGACCGTCATTAAGCCACGTCTCATTTCTTGTCAAATGGTCGTGTCGATGGCGCTGATTCATAGCTGCAGACGTCTCAAAAGCTCTCAGCTGATGGGAAAGCACCAAAGGGTCTCATCAATTTAAAGTTAGGCCTGCGTTGACCTTAACTTCATCTGCCCCCGTCATACACACAGACGACTGCTCACACACACTAAAACTGTAGTCTAGAGCACATTAGAATTAGCATCATATACACAGAAAGCTTCATGAGCTGCTTGCTCAGTCTCTCAGCATGATTTAGGGAATGAATGAGATCATACTACTTAATGTGATCTTAAACAGTAAGATTGTTACTCACTTTTACATACAGACATGTAATGCAAAGGAACCACTCTTTGCAGGATCATTTACCTACTTTTTTTGCTGAGTGAAACCTGTCCTTGGCCACAGGGTGGTGATGTTTGCCTGTGAATAATCTCTGTGACTAGACATGTTCATAGTCTGCTCAGGTTATCATTATTCATAGAGGGACTTTCTAACCTAACAAGTAAAGATGCTTTCATCAAGTACCATTATTGTCAGTTACTGATCATTTCATTAAACACAGCATTTAGTAACATTCCCCATGTGAGCACTATGGCATCCACTCAGGATTTGGATCATGCTTATTTCTCGCCATCCATTTCAGCGTTTTTTGTCAACACATGCTTCTTATTTTTTAAACGGAAGAGCCCACAGCACAAATAATATGATCATTAGCTCCTAGTAAAGGATACACTGCTGTCTTCCTGTGTGTAAAAAAATGATAAGAATTGTAACTAATACACAGCTCATCTGTAGCCAGATGTAGCCTGTGCTCCTCAGGAGCTTTGAATAGTTATGAAGGGAAACTACTTTCATGATGTTACGCCAACTTTTTCCACCTACAAACTCCAGCTGCTAGCAAGAGCCCTGCGTATCCTCAAGGATCCTCTAAGTCTGCCAGTCATTAGCGATAAAAACAGACTGTCATGTTCATCCTGTATGATTTAGTTCAACTTGACCATAAATCTCCTACGGTCTTGTAATGATGCATTTTTCACATTTCTGCCTCCACTGCTGTAGAGTAGATGACCTGCTAACAGTAGAGCAGGTACCACGACATGAAAAGCAGTTGCAGGAAGACACTGAGTAGCATTTGTCTAACAAGCATTAATTTGTTGTTTTGTACCACTGATAAGAGCCATATCTTTGATGTTACTTTTGCTTGCATGTTTTTATGATACAGAATTTTTGTTAAAACTGGTGGTGGATGAATGTATTTGACTGGTTTCTGCATCTCCGATACATTTTTTGTTGTTTCATAAAAGCTTTATCTTTGTCTTTCTGCATTGTACTCCTGTGTCTATCATACACAAATGTCCTTCCCCGTCTACCTATGAACAGCTTGTCACAAGAAGTAATATGCCCTTGTCATTTATTTATATTGATGTAGCGTAGGGATACATTAAGAGAGTTTGTTTTAAAGCAGTGGTTCCCCCCAATAATTCGGATTAATCTTGGAGTCTTGGAGTTTTCTATATCTGTCAGACTCACAGTTGATTTTCAGTTTTAGCAGTGCTTTCATTCATTATCGTCATTCTCTAGTCAGACTTTATAGTTATTTTATACTGGACCCGTCAAAAAGTGTTTTGCCAGCCAGACACTGAAACACAATCCAAAATTGTGGGGAAACCTTTTGGTTCAGTAACAATTCACTGACGGTGGCTGGTGTCTAAGTAATTTCCCTCCCATATCGCCACTCAGTTAGTCTACCAGTGTAGCCGCCACAACACGTGCCAAACCTTGCTCTAAAAGCCTCAACTGAGCATGAGCATGACAGCCCAGCGCCTTACAGTTCCCCATCCCACCACTCTCGGGGATACACCATAATTGGCTCTTTTCTTGTGTGACGACAGATCCCCCTCTGCTCATAAGTCTTAAGTACAGTGAAGCATTAGCATTTGATCATGCGAAGAGGGTTTCCTAAAGCTTTCCCCAAAGAAGTGTCACTGATCTTGTCCAGGGTTCAGTTCAAAGAGATTGCCAGTGCCGGCCAGATGGGTGCAGGAGAAGATCATTCCTGCCAAAAGAGTTCTTTCCTTCTCTCAACCTCCAGCACATGCACACATACACTTCTGCAGAGAAGAAAGAAATGTACGACCCCATGTGAGCTTGTTGAAATCAAAGCAGGAGGAGCCTTAAATCAGAGACTTCATTTCAAGGGAGATAAGATAGATCTGTCTGCCAGGTCATGTCTTCACAAACTCCTCTCTGATTCTGAAGTACCTTTACAGCCAGACAGATCGATACACACAATGCTACTGGGCTTTTGGCACTAGTCACAAATTCAACAAAACACAATATCCTGTTACCCACTGCTAAATTGGATCAATATTTCCTTTTCTCTTATTTTACCTAAGTGTGTTCCGATATGATATTTCCTTGACTGAATATCTTACACTCTATAAAGGCAACTTACTGGAGCATGAGCAGAGATTTAGCACAGCAGAGAGTCAGGAACAAGTGCTTTGTTATTACTGGAGGTGGGAGTTGGAATCCATGTTGTTAAGAAACAACACATGCTTAGTTAGCAAAGATGTCAGATTGACTACATCTGCATCATCAATCAGATGGAGCAGGATACATCTCCCCCATATGCGCCTCCTCATTCTTCTACATGAATCACACACAGTACAACATTACAGTATCCACCATGTCACTGTCTCTGTGTTTATCTCACAAAAGGCCAAATCAATTCACACTGGCCTTTCCTTTCCTTTCATTCTAGAGTTTGATTGTTAAGAGTGTTAAAGTGAGCTTTTTTTTGGTTTACCCGTTTAACAACACATTCACTGGGATGCAGAAACAGTGTTCTTAGTTATCTAACTTCCCCTCCTTGGCATTTATCTTCATGTTTTGAATTGCAAGAAGGATAGGAGTCGATAGCAGTCATTCTAGCATTCTGATGAGGTAAGCTGACATGAAGTACAAACTTTGCAAAGATTTCCTTTGCTAGTGCCCAAATAAGAAGAATGGAAATGCACTAACAAATGCAAAATACATATGACAAAATGCCATGTTTGGACAGAATTTACATACCCATCCCAGTGAGGCGCTGGCTCAGGTATAAAAAGGAAGAAGAGGAAAGCTGCATACTAATAATTCTGATGCAGTGTGTTTATATTATATTCTGTCACTATTTTTAACAATGGGTCAAATGACTAAATTAAAAATGTGCTTAATTAAGCTTTTCAGCGTCTTTCATCTTATTGTGTTGGCTATATAAACTACAACTTTTGGTTCACTCTCAGTGCTCTAGTTAGTGTTGGTTGTAGATGCAGTAAACAACTGTTTTCAGTGAAAACGCACTCTAACACCCACTATACATTGCCTGTCAAACACTAACCGGAAGACAGGCAAAGTTAGTTATTAGCTGGTAAATGTAGTGGAGCATTTAGCAGCCAAAGGGCCACAAATGAGCTAAAAAGGAATTGCTGGTTCTCAGAATCTGGACATATTAATGCTGGTGTTGTTTCTTGGCTGTGTATAACCTCCTAGTGCACTCTACAGTTTAGTCAGATGATTACTGGATTTTATCCTGAAGTGTTAATCGATAGAATTTAAAATAAAATGACTGCATCAGCCTGTAGCTTATTCCTCTTTCCTTAAATGCTGTGTTTTTACTATATGCTCTGCTCCTTCCTCACTGCCATATTTGTACTTTATATCCTATGTAGTTTTACATTGATTTGTTTTACATTGATTTGTGAGACATATGCCTTTTGTATTAACTGATCTTTGCAAAAGACAGTGTTTTGGCCAACCAAGTGACACACACCGAGCTTTAGTCCATGTGAGTGTGGACATCAGTATTCTGTCCTGATTGTTTCCAGGTCAAGAAATAAATAACTTTTGGACAATAAATTAACACCCTCTACAGGCAGATAAGTGGCCTTTAACTGTTCAGAGATAACTGATCATTAGCTTTAAGCACAGAGCTGATCTTTTCATGTGGTAACACATTAAAGATCTCTTTCTACCACAAAGTACCAGTAGGAGAGTAGGCGTATCCTTGATAAACAAATTTGAAAATACCACTACGCCTCTTGGCTATACAGTTACAGAAATGTGATTTGCACTGCCAAAAAAGATGAAAATAACTTCACTTTTTCTTCATGACATTTTAAGCATAGAGGTGATAAGCTATGTTCTTCAGAATCAAACATGTTGAATGTAATCTGTGGAGAATTTTGTATTGAGTGAAATGGGAAGGGTTCTTCAGATCCAACAAAAATATTCTGTGCAAGTACGATATGCTTTTTTTCTATTACAGACCGGACAAGGTTCATCTGAACAGAGTGAAGATCCATATAACCCCCTGAGATATCTTACAGGAGCTAAGGATGCCGATAAAAAGGGAGATGTCACTGTGTTGCACCAAAACATTTGTACATCCCAAACAAATTTTGGACTTTCCAAGCGTGTAGCAGATTCAAAACATAATATGCAACTAATTTTAGATCTAATTATTTCCAAAGACTTACACTTCTCTGAGGTAGCGGTGACTGATGCTGCCCTTTCTGATCATTTCTGTGCTTTCTTTTAAATGAGCATCTCTGCTGACACCAGCAGAATTTAAACAGAGGTAATCAGAAAGCACTATATCAACAAGAACACCTGAACATTATTCAGTCAGGCTTTTACACCCACACCAGCTATACATCAGGCATGGCAGTCCTTTTTCTCTGAGATTACTAATAAAAAGAACAATAAGGCATGCACCTTTACTATCACACCTACATACATCTCCGATTTACTTGTAGGTTGAGACCACCCATGACAGTTGGGATTTGCAGAATCTTAATGCTTTCCCTGGGTTTTTCAATACATATTTTTAATAGCCAAGGCCACTTTCCTAGATATCAAAAGAGGTAACATCAGTAGGGGATTCAGAGGCGAGGTAAGGTCATTTTAATTAAGCTATAACCCATAAAACCCATAAAAGATGAGGAAAGATCAAACTAGCATTCCAAATCCTTTTTGACAGCGGTTATAATTGGAGAAAGATTTAACTTCAAAAGATCAGACAAACTGAGGAACACCTTAATTTCGAGATAAATAAAGCCTGATCTAGGCCACTTAAATACAAAATCCTCCCCAAAACTAGGTTCCTTGAGTTCACTGATTGGATTTATCAAAAGGTAACTTATATTCTCACATGTCACATGACAACTACTTTAGAGTACACCTAGACACCTAACGAGCTGGACGGGCTAAGAACACTGAGGCATAAACAAGAAGAGCCAGAGACTTTATGTGATGAGAACTTTATGTGGAGGCTGCGGTCATTCAATGCCTGCAGTACCATGTTGAGGATATTCTACAAGTTGTAGATCATCACCCAGTCCATTGAGGAAAAATTGTCATACTGCAACTTGAAGCAAGGTTCCGAACTGTCATGGTTGACACAGACGGTACCTAGTACAGGGTAGTGCATTACAAAATGGATCAGTTTCTGGATGAGCCGCTGTGAAACTCATGTCGTGCTGATTTAACTGTAGGTGAGAAGTCTGTCTTAAGAAGCACTTCTCTCATAGTGGAGCTGCCCCTTTTTCTTCACTGCCAGAAGCATCTTCTGCTTTTTGCTGATATTGTGAAACTTTATAGCCACCAGCCTGGAGCGACTGTCAATTGGTGCACCAGGTGTCCGATGTGCTCTGTCATTTTTCACCCTACTGACTTTGGTCCAGAGGCCCAGCACCCGAGGCAGGACCAGGATTTGAAGGCCTGAGTTGCCCACTGCACCTTCCTGCAGCCCGACGACCTGTATGTTATTTTTCCTGTGGTTTTCAAAGTGGTCAGTACACTCCTCCATTACTTTCATGGACAGGGCAGACACATTGCGTTTTGATGAAGTCATCATGTGGCTGCCAGTCTTATCGGTAATCCTTTTGTTTATTTACAGTGACTTCTCCATTGGCTGAAAATGATAGGGTAACGACTTATTGACGTTCCAAAATGTTACACACAGTGTGGAGACCTGGCAGGCTGCAAGGCAAAGGAGAAACAAGGCAGGAATGAAGGGCTTTACAAGCAACAGAGGTTTCAACATCCTAATTAGAATCTACTGTCAGGCCTCCGCTCATTAACCACAGCTTTCCTACCTTTGAGGGAAAACACTGCTTCCTCTTTCTCCTGTCCTCTTTAATCTCATCCTTTCTGTCTCTGCCGTGCTGCATCGGGAAGGTGTTGCGTAGGAAGATGTAGCAGCTGAGTGAGACATACAGTGAAGGGCAAGGATGATGACACAGTCAGCTTTCAAAGGAAGTCATGTTGATTAGGCAGGAAACATGCCTCACCTTGTGAGGCATTACATTATTTATTTGTACAGCCGAAACCTCTTTCTCTCAGAGAAGGCAGCACAACAGTACGTCGCTTCAATTTGTGTCTTCCCTGAATAGTTGATAAGCACAGTGGAAAGACAGGTTGCTGCAAGCATTGTTCCAAGCAGGATTTTTTAAGCTCCACACTCTTGATGAATGGAAAGATTTAAGCATACTTCAAAAGTATAGACATCGTGAAAATTGAAAGAGAGAGTTTGGAGACATTTGACATTGGCAATTGCAGACGAGATAAAAGCCAGGAAAAATATGAATGGGAATTAATAGAAATGATTTTGCTCAACAAAATTCAACAGCAGTTATCACTTTGGCATTTTTTTTACATTCCAGAGGCCTTGCAATATATCAGGTTATACAATCCAATTCTGTGCCAAGAATTACTTTGCAAATGATGAACTTTAAGGATATTATCCTTCAATGTCACTGTTGCTGTGTGCAGCCAGGTTGCTGGATGTAATTTGAATTCTGTTTTATTTTTTTTTAGAATAGTGCCACTGCAATACCTGAATTTTAGAGATATTAATTTTTACTTTTTGCTTTTCAATGTTGGGCAGTAATGCTTTACAATAATATGCTTACTGATTCAGTAACAAGTAGTGTAAGGTATTACAATTTTAAATTCATTATACATTACAGTAAGGAGTCCCCATAGTGTTACTTACTTCAACAATTTGAGGTTTGGTTAGCGAGAGGTGAGCAGATCTTATAGCCATTCTTCTATTGTTTAAAAGTTTTCTATACACAGACAAAATTCAGTCAATACTTAATAAATGCTGAGGTTCAATGTACAGCTGTGGCCACATGAAGAGCCAATAGGAATGTCTTTTGATATGTGTTTATATTAGACATGAATTTGATTATTTTTCTCAGTTTTCCTGCACTGAAAAAGAAATAGATTTAACCCTTTTTTTCACCCACGAAATGAAATATAGTATGTATATGTGTGCATGTGTGCGTGCGTGTGTCTCTATACAAGCTATAGGGTGTCAAACAAGCAGACAGACAGGACCAATGGACAGATAAATGAACTCGCTGACTTGTAGGCGGTGTTCATATTCTTGCCTCTTCAGATTTCGGAGTAGTGATTTGTGGAGACGTGGAGGAGACGTGAGCTCAGATATCGTGATAGATATCATGATCGTGTACCGCTGATTGATGGAGACTCTAACCAGCGAGCTCTTCCTGCCGTGCCTGTTTCCTGTTCAGGTCAGTACCAGACGGCAGACAGAGGTGATTGATGTTGGAGTTCTGACTGGCTGATCGACTGAAGCCAGACAGACTTCGCTGGGCTTCTCAAGAGCAACTTGGGAATACAGATATATTTGTCCCACTTACCTGTTTTGATGGAAGTTACGTGCTGATATGTGTGATTTTGATATTAGATTTGTTAATGGATTGTTCAACGTAGACTCCAAATTGAGTTATTTGAGTGACTGAGTGGCTTGATTCTGTGGCTTATTATAACACATAACAAGGCATGTAGCCAGCCAGACCTAATGCCAGATAAATGTAAATGGGATAGACAGCTTTTATACCTCTTTCAGTTGTATAAAGAGACTGAATCTATATGATCTGTGCAAATGCTTTACAATAAATTTCCCTGTCTGCAACTGTAGTTCATAGTGAAAGTTAAATACATGAAAAAGCCTCAATACTGTACATTAAATTAAGTGGAAGCAGGTCTAAAGTTTAATGCATCATAATTTTAGGTGCTTCTAGGTGATTAAAATGAACTGATCAGATCAGAATCTGATCATTTTTATAATTACAGTTACAGAATTAATTGCAAACTATTCAATGTGAGATTACTAGCTGTACTAGCAATGTGGCTTTACAGATTGCAATGCCATCAGTCCATTACTTTGGTCAGTGAGTGAATTGTCTCAGCAACTGTTGGATGGATTGATATGAATTTTGGTACAGATATTCATATTCCCTTCAGGGACACATGATAATAACTTTTGGTGATCCCTTAGCATTTCATCTTGCACATGAAAAAAATTTTAATTTCTGCAGCGCTTTGGTTTATGACCAATTACCTGCACTAATGACGTTCCCATCAGCTAACACATTCAACTAAGATGGTGACAATGGTATACATTGTAACGTGCGCTTAACATCAGCATCTTAGCATCGTCACTGTCAACATGTTAACGTGTTACATGACTGTTGTATGGAATGTTTTCATCAGCTGTTTGCCACATGAAATGTAGTTTGCAAAAATATAATTTGCTCTACTCAAGGTCTAATATAATTTCTGAACAAGTATCTTTGATTTGTAACCTTCTAACATCACACGTTACACAATTCTGTAACTGCCTTTCTACGTGAGGACAGCAGCATGTGACAGGGATGTGTGTGAGACAGAATGAAGGGAGGGTGGCTGGGAGCCGCCGATCTGTCGACTGTCATTCACTGTTCAGCTCAATGCCTGTCATCATCTTCAGCCTAATCATTTTCCCCTAGCAGCTGATTGCTTTTTATTACATGCACCACACTAATAATCCAGGAGAGAGCCTCCACACACACAAACACTCACTCACACACACACACACACACACACACACACACACACACACACACACACACACACACAGCATATCAAAGAAAGATGTCTGTTGACGTCTGACAGCTGTGTTCAACTCAGGATCACTTCACCATGTTGAGCTTCTGCAGGAGGAAACAGAGAAAGCGTTTGATTTCTCATGCAGCATGGGGAGGAAGGGAGGGTGGAGAGGGACAGCAGTGAAATTCATTAATTCCAGCGATTTGCCAGTCAAAGCTTCTTTTTTTTTTTCAACCAGACCGAACATAAACAAACACAATCATGTGCAAATGAGTCCAAATGAGATGTGACAGTTCTATTGGGCTTAATTTATTAGCAGTGATTATGCAGGCCCGCTTTCCACTGGCAGCCAGCAGAGACGACTGAGCGTAAATAAAAGAAATCAGCAGCTTTATGAAAAGTGGATATTATTAATAGTGATGGCTAAAGCTGCTGGCATGATGAGATTCATTTACGCACTGATATGCTCAGCTGTTATGAAAGGAATTGTATGTTTTCACTTCTTGAGCACTCAATCCAAACTAGAAATGAGCTTTTTCATGCCTCGCTCCAGGCACTATTGTCACAGCAGGGGTTAAACGGACACTATGAATTTTTAATGCGATATTTTAGACTTCTACATAATAGCACACGGTATGAAGAGAGTGAGGATGTCAAGTTGGCAAAGAGATTGTAATGCAAAGATTGTTTGTGCTTGAAATGAATGACCTAAAGCTGATTATCAGAAAACTTTCTTAAATACTAGCAATGGTAACAAAAGTGAAGTGGTGTTCAAGTCATAATCCTCTTAAACTGAACCACGCCATTTTTAGGGGAGACTAAAGAAGTCTAGATGGCTATATTAGAAACTATGCAGCAGCATATACTGTCTGTAGTCTTGCAGAGGCCATAAGGACTCTACTCCTTCTTTCTGGTGAGTCACATGATACAGAACATTATACTTATATTTAGCGTACCTATACGTATAGATGTACATTCAGCCTTCTCTCACTGTGGACAGCTGCTGAGAGGGATCATGAGTTTCTAGCAGTGCACTGTGGGATACATGACATGTAACACTTATTATGTTATATAAAGCGATTTAATCTACATCCCACTCATGCAGACACTCCTTTATGATTCTACCCATTTGTCTTGATCTTTGTCTCCAGGCTCTCAATGCCTCACGCTATAATTTAATGCTATACATTTGGATGTCGTGTAAGTATGAGACAGACATGCAAAAAGAAGAGTGGTGAGGTGCGAGACATTGATTTTACACTGTGACTACACTGTGCTGACAGTTTTCTGTTAATCACCTGAGGTGACATGGAGGAGCTGATATCATACAGCATTATCATTGAGGGCTTTCCCCTGTCACCTAGAAAACCAAATTCACTGACGTCCTTCTGATCGATAATCCAAGCAGCTGTGACAGCCACTGGCCACTGGGGACTCGTTTATTCAACCCGTTGGCTGAAGCTGTCCCGGCAGCTCTGCAGGGAATCAGGCTGATTTCTTGATTTCTCTTCTGCACAGGGGTCAAAGGTTACGGGGTAAGGGGGCGTCTGAGGTGTTATTTGGACACACAGAATGGTGGCTTATTGTGACAGAGCAGACTGTTGAACATGATTGAAGAATAGTGCTTCCCTCTCGGAAAGCATTTTCATTTCATTTGCAGAGCTGTGCTTTGACAGTAATCATGTTACATTTTATCAGCACATGTATAGCTGACTAATGGATGATAATAAAGCGCAAGCCATGAACCGCAGAGTTAAAAATGTCTCCTCACATCATCATCATTCCACAGTCATATAGTCATCTAAAATAATTGTCTTTTATCTGTGCAGGCTTGTTTGACAAGGTGTTTAATTCGCCAGATTAACATAATTTGCATGTTAGAGATGAAAACAAAAACAACAGACAGAACAACGATTGAAGAGCCTTAATTAGACGTGTGAAGAAGCTCCATAATTGCTGGAGCTTTGGTGTTACAGTAAACAGAGTGTTTGTGCTCCTGTGTGTTCGTGTAGGCACATCTGTTCCGACTGCATACACTCAGCTAGATTTTGGGCTAATTGTTGGGGTTTAACAAACCGGATTAGGAGCAAGTCTGATCATTAGCTAATTATCATTAGCCAAAACCCCAACTTTAATAAGCATATATTTTAATCCAGTGAGGAAATCAGATTGTGAAGTTAATGATTTTCATTCAAATACAAATTTAGATGTCTTCCACATAGACCTCCCGTTTTGTTTTGTTAATAAGGGAACTGTAGGAATCAGTGTTTTTTGAGATGTAACCAATGCTACAGACTGTAAGTCAGGGTATCTGGGACTCTGTTGCTTTGATTTTGACCATTCTATTTTAATCTGTCTCACAACTAAAAGAAGTGCAAAAGTAAATAGCTGCAGTGCCCCTTCAGTGTTTTGTGTATTATCTGTATGTGCCTAATTAGCTAAGGGAACAAGATGCATGTGTGAATTTCACATGTAATAATGCAATGCATGTATCTCACATTCGAGTTGGTAGAGAGCAAAAATTAACATTTCAATTTATGATGTGATATAAAAATACATTAATGAAATTCATGTTTCACATTTTTGTAAGGGTAAGTTTAACATGGATTATAAAAATGTCCTTCTAATGTTTCCAGAACAGCTGTTGTTGTCCAGTGCACCAGTGACTACAGTCCTCTAGAGCAAACCAAGCAAATCCGTCCAGTCCTCCCAGTGCGTGTGGTGGCTCAAGGTGGATGTTAGGTTGGATGCAGTAGACAGAGAACCAGTTCACGGTTCTTCTTCCAGTAGAGAGAGACCAAAGGAATATTCCTCTTTCAGTGAGCTAATAATGACATTTTTGGATCCATTCACAGTCATTGAGTGATGAGCCTGTAGCCAAGGCCTTTAAAACCCATTACATGTTCTGATTGTGTCAATCTAATGTGCTAATTGAATGCTATCCCTCAGCCACTTTTCATCAGTGAAGAGCCCATGCTGGTGAACTGATTTGGATATAATTTGCACAGCAAGAGCTTCAATCGCAAGAGACAAACATTTTCCCTCTCATTAAAGAGCACATTAAAGATTATCTTCTCTAGTTGCCACAGTGACTCTATCTAATATGATTTGCTGGAAGTGTGCAGAGAACAATTTCCCTGTGTGATCCAGCGAGACTTGTATTTTCTCTCCTCTCTTCTCTCGCCTCCTCTCTCTTCTGCAGTAAGTGGGTCTAAAGAGACCTCTTTGATCTTGTCTCATTGCTCTCAATACTCCAGACTGAATTTAAATCACAAGGCAGACTATTTTAAGAACAAAGCTGCTGTCGTGCTGAACAAGGGAAAACGAGAGGCTCACTTTTATTTCCCCCACTATCCTGACAGAATGAAATTTGCTAGACAGTAGGGGAAGCTGGGCTTATTAGTGTGTGTCATTTGAATCCATCAGATGAGTATATGAAAAATAAGCTTCGTGGATATATGATCTGACGATGATAGTTCTATGATGTGAAATAAGCTACTGTAATACATTTGTAGTGTTATCCTAATTACAAAAATGTAGCATGTGATGCTTTGACTTTCAATAAGTGAATCATTTCTGACTCACCTTTAACAACTAAGACGTGTAGATGCTTCATTTTGAAAAAATTATTTTCTTGTTATTACAGTCATGCATGTTCTTTTTTTATTGCCCATGTGATCAGAGGTTGTTTTATTTTTTTTTGATTTTCACTAGAGAGCTACTGTATAAGAAATATATATATAATAAATATTACATTAAGTCTTGCTTACTCCATTGCCCCTAATGGGACAGTTTACATGCTACTGCCAGGAAACGCTAAATGCTTAAATTACTGTACCCATTTAATTAATTACAGAACACTTAATTGCATAGTGTACATATGCATGAACTGCTCGGATTTAAAGCTTCACTACTGTAGCCTATAATTAATGCAGATATGGATTTCATATGCATGACCCAGGTCAGACTTAAACTGCTAGCCCTGTGGCAATGTTAACACTATTCTCTACCAACTGAACTACACAGTGTGCATCCCTGACAGTGGAGTTTATTCTGAGAGTTTAAGATGTTTTCATGAGCCCTACAATTGCAGAATTTTCTCAGTCCACTGAGGAGCATATAATCATTTAACTGAAGTTACATTTGAAGTTTAAAACAATTGTGAAAACAGGCACAATTTCAGATGGCAACAGCAATAACACACATTTTCTCTAATTGCTTTTGTGAATTCTTTTTGTGCCAGCCTGTTTTTTTTTTTTTTTTTAGCAAAAGCTCAAGGAAACACAAATGCTGGATTGGCATGGAAGGATCTTTGTTATCTCATAGAGGGGTTATTTTGGCTCATGTCTGATACTACTTCTTGACCAGTTAATAGCTGGAGTCTCCATGCTGAGAACCCGTATTTTCACTCTACCTTTTCTGCTGCCTTAGGTGGTCATGGTCCTGTAGGTCTTGAACAGGGGACATGTCCAAACACTTTGGGTTTGCCCAACCTCGGTCTAAGTCTGTTTCCACAACTTTCTCATCACTAATCTGTGGAACATCACCTGAAAAGACCTGATTGTTTTTTTTGATTGTCCAAAGACTTTTGTATATCAATATAAATATCCATATTTGACAATGGAACTTTGTTCTTGATATAGATATCTATATTTGTTGCATTTTGTCACATCGTGATTTTGTTCACCTGTGTATGTAATGGCTCTCTTCCCATGTAGTGTCACCGAGTGGTCAGTATCCGTGTTGTAATCTGCTCTACATGCATTACAAACACTGTCAGCATGCAAAGGCTTTTCCCTCTCTGCTTTCTTCCTGTATGGAAAGGCTTGCTCCAATTTTTCACAGTTGCCCTTTTCAAAAAAAAGCCAACAAACATGCCACAAGAAAGGTCAGCGGGATATGAATAACATTAAGGATCTTCACAGTCTCTTTTCCGCTCGTCTCTACCATCCAAATAAGACATCCATCTACTTTCTCCTCCACAAGTAACTCTTAAGGCAGAAAGACTGTCTGCAGTCCATTCCTACTGTAAACTGTGATGGTTGTCAGTCCTCCCTGACTCTCGCTCTGACAGACTCTTGGCACCTCTCTTGCTTTTATTTTGCTGACTGACATGAAATCTCCTGGCAGAGGGTTCCTCACCATAAACAAGGAGGGAATGTGTCAAAGGTTGGAGCGATGGGGATTTAAGCCTGACAAGGTGATCTGGGCTGAAAGCCACATAAAGCCTTACTCATAAAAGGGCATGGCTCCCTGTAGCAGATGTCGAACAAGGAAGATGCATGTAATGGCTCTTTGCTGATGGACAGACGCTGAGCTGCCAGGAGAGAATAAGAGAGGCAGAGCTACAATATTCACTTTGTCCAGATCTCCTCACATGGGGGCAGTGTTGTACCACCTGTCCCAATTCCTTTCTCCATTTCCATCATCTCCCCCCTCCTCCTCCTCTCTCCTCTTGCTGATGTGTTCTTCATCTACCTTTACTGCAGAGGCGTACAGCAGGCATGGTTTCCTCCTCTCATGTGTCCTCTGATAAAAGAGGACCCACAAAAGAGACGACCAAAAGCCACAGCAGTCAACACTTTGGGCATCAAGGGGGAAGTGGCTCTGAGCTCTGTTCTTCATATGTGAATAACTGAGTTATCCAGATTTTCCACGGATCATGATCAAAACCTTTCAGGGGTGAACCCCATATACGGACTAATTTTCAGATACAAATGCCTCGCTTCCTCAGATTGACTTAATAATGATTAGATCAGAACATGCAGGTTTTTGAGAAATATCACAGTTTAGTTTTCATAATGAAAAACTACCTATACTCATACATAATAAGATATGCAACAAGATTAAGTGTGTAAACTAAAAAAAGAACCAATCCAAATGTAGTTTAAAGTACTGTGGACAAAAATACTTAAAGATTCTGTTAAAGGACCAATGGAGCCAGAACATATGGCATTTAATTTGACCTTAAAATAGGATTTGCTTTGTGAACACTAAAATTTGCTAAGATTAACTGCAGAAGTCAGTTTGCTGAAAATTGTTTATGCAAGTAAAGCAGCTTTTTGAGAGATCTTAGTAAGGTTTCAATTTCATGGCTTATGATTATCACTGAAAAGTCTCTTGCACTTCTATTTGGGAGAACCTCAGCAATCATTCACCAACATTGTTTGTAGTCTGACCACATTCACCAGTAAGTTGTTTAACACTGATGATGTGGCAAAACGGTGGGAACATTTTGGAGGACGGTGTAGAAGATAACACGAGTAACAATGCAGCAACACACGTAATTCTACCCCAGTGCATGCTGGAACGGTTGCTAACTAATCCCTACCTCATGGAACTGCAGTCACATGATCGGCACTCAGTCGATCATATGAATGCTGCTGATGGTTTCAACTGTTCATAACTGATATTTATGATCATTTGTATCTTCAAAGAACCAAATTAGCCGGATGAGAATCAACAGAATTATTTAAGCCTGATAACAACACGTGAGTCTAAATTAGTCAAGCCACATTTGAATAACAAGGCCCTCAAAAACATCCACTGATGTCCATGAGACCAAAATTTATCGAGTTAAGCAGCTGATAGTTTATATTTTGCCCCCATAATATCTTTAAATGGCACTTTCACTTCAGTATCCACCCAAACTTTCCTTTAAAATAACCTTTTCCTTTTAAAATAACCTCTTTTTTTTTTTTTTTTTTTACAAAAAGCCAATTTTACCCCAGCGAACAAACAGTAAACAGTAGGAGAAGTGAACCCCTCTGTATCTCCTTTGACCTCTCTCCTCTTTCATCTCCCCTGCCTTCCTTCCTCCCTTTCATCCTTCATTGGGAGGTTAGGTATGACTGTGATGGAGGCCAGATTGTCTGAAATCTGCCCCACCTTAAGCAGAAACACCCCATGCAGTCTCCCCTTACACGAGTCTGTTCCACAGGTGGGAGAGAGCGAGTGCAGTTTGGTTCAGTGTATCACAGCGGGCTACTTTTCTCACTGGTTCACAATACCCATTGATTTGTGAGCCAATGCTGTGCTGTTCCCTAGGCAGTCTGAGGCATCTCTCCTCTCTCCTTCGTTCTCTGCTTACTCACCCTCAGCCTGGCAGAAGTCATCTGAGGACAACTGCAGAGCGACAAGACGGCAACACATCGCCGGTGGGCGGGGTGTTGTTTGTTTCATTAAACATGACCCCAGCGCACAGTGGAAGAGGCATTTCATACTGACAGCACATACATTTATTTTGCTGGAGCTGGAGGGAAAGAGACACAAACAAATTGATTTTGAAAAAGCTTAAACAGCTGTGCNCCCCCCGACCGTAAAACACAGTTTATTTCAATCAAGGTTCAGTCTAACCGCTGCAGTGATCTCTGTAAACTAGAATTAGCTTTTGTGTATTTAGGGCAAGATAAGTCAACATAGCCTTTGCTGTTCTGACAACCTGCTGACATTATGGGTTCAGTGTGAAGGCTTCAGTCATTGAGGGCTCAAAATGGAAGCCTGAGAGTTTTCCTCATTGTACGTACTAGACGATAATGATGTATAGCTGAATGCCCAAGTTCTCCACTCGCCGAAATTATAGTTTTTTTCTACTGGTGACCAAAATGGATAACGGTACTTTTTACATGAACTGCTTTACTCTCAGATGCGTTCCTCACCATGTGAAAGCCATAAAAGTTTTAATAGCTGTTCCAGATGGCCACACTTGAAGATGTTTTGAAAAGTCGGCTATCAGAAAGGGCACAAAAAATATTTTAAATACAGTGGATATGGATGGATTTTCCAACTGTCTCTCCTAGAAGGCATTCCTAGTGTTGCACTGCCACACACGCTGTGTAAAGACTGAAAAAAGAGGGCTAGAGAGAAGTTCAAACCCTACTTACTTTTTCACCTCTGCACAGCTGGCCAGTCACTCATTCCTAAAATTGTAGTGCAAGTGATCACGTGTTGTCAAATTTAATGGACAGGTGCAACTCGTATTCTACCTTTTTGCACATTTTCCCATCTGCACCACAGTTACTACATATAGACCAGGCAGACACAGTTGAGGGACAGCAGCCCACTCATACAGAGTCAAAGTGTGAAATCATACTGTATGTGGTAGTTTGGTCAGAGGAAGAGGTGGATACATACAGATAAAGAGACAGAGGGAAGATGGAGACAATATGTTGTCTGTGAGGACAGCACTGCAAAGACATGTAGGGGAAGGTATAGCACCATGCTAAAAGACTTGTTTGTGTCAAAATGAAATGGCTAAAATAATGTGGCCAGACCTGAGTATTTCTGCAATAGTTCCTAGTTGACGTTGATTTGTCAACAGTCTTTCCTGTACAATGTTATGAGAGCTTTAGCTTTTTGTATTTTACACACATTTTACATCCCCTGTTAGACTTATAGTTCAAACTGGCATTTGTGTGGCAGTTTTTATTGAAATCTTTCCGTTGGCTGTGAAGGATATTTGACTTTACTGTTGGGTTACTGTATGTAAGTCTCAATGATTAATGAAATACAGAAGCACAATTTCTCTCGACTCAGTGGATTCTGTGGACATTTTGACACAATTCCTTAGAGTGAGTGATGGCCATTTGCAGGGGAAATGATGTGTTGTGATTGCTCCAACAATATATAATGTAATGTATAATACAGAACTGCAACAGTGTTATTGAAAATGTGGGTTCATTTCTACTAGTCTGTTGTATTGGGAGTTTTGAAATGTGTTTCCTTTCTTTCAGAAGATGTTAACTCTTGTAGAGGAGTATATTTTAGTTTTGTTAGTTGGAATATATCATGACTTCATAGTATTATCTGAAACACCAGTAAAAAACCTCCACATTTAGTGCCTCTGTCTGATGTGTGTGACTATTATTACCCTGTTCAGTGTTTGATCACCTGCTCGGGTCACTTACTGCCCACTTAATCCTCTCTAATTAAAGTATTAGATGGTGGAATGAAAACTAACAGACCTCTCACTCCTTCAGGACAAGAGAAGTCCATCTGTTCCATAAAACTCGCCCCATATAAAAACACAAAAAGTCCTTATCACCCCTGCAGTGCTGCAGCTCAAAGCCCATTATTATCCTTCCCCTCTCTCCCTTTAATATAAAACAGCTGTTGTATTGAAATCTCGTGTTTGGTGTGGGGTTCTGTAATTAGACAAATCTCATTGTCATAGTACACTCAGTTGTGCTTTGATCGGCACAATCAGTTGGCTGTTCATATTCAGCACCTACAGGTGTGAAACGCTGACTGCATGTGAAAATTGGATGATGTGATGTAGCTGGAGTTTTTGGAGGAGACTCCTTAAAGGCAGCTGATTGCTTTGCATATTTCTCTAATATCATCATGCATAGCACTTCTCTCTTTTTCAGTGGCAAAACATCACAAGGCAGGCATCACAAGATGTTTACACTGCATAAAATATTCATCTTAACTAGTCATTTAGTCTCATATTGACTCTCTTAAATTCATTTTTTTAAACGAGTGAACCGATGGAGTGTGATAATTGCACTTATTTCCACTGTAGTTTAAGTTGCTTCATGGATTTGGAAGATTGTGAATTAAGGCTGCTTTCAGATTAATATCACTTGACCCAAGAACATTCTTGAAAAGAGTTGATTTGCTTTGGAATAAAGTGGAGTTATCTCACCCTGCTGGCAGTGTCCTACTTGTTTCATAAAAAATAAGATTTTAATACCCAACGCCAGAGCAAATAAGTTGTTAAGATGGACAGTTTCTGCAGTGTAAACATACAGAAGTGACTGTTTGTCTCTATTTCTCTGCCTTCCTCTCAGGATGTTTCCCTTGCGCTTAATGCTCCCTATCTCTCTCTGCACAGTGTTTTGTCCAGAAAGCCAATTTTCTCCAGGATATAGTGGCTTCAGGAGACCAAAGGGAACCTTTCCCAAACCTAATATCTCCCACCTCCAGGGACCCCGGGTTTACATGTTGAAGCACCTCGATCTGACAAACTCCCTGCAGGCTCTCGTTGGATCTTTCTAAGCCAGCACAACACACTCACACACCCACACTTCCTCACCTGCACACTCCCTCCATGCATTTTAAAGTGTTAAAGACTGGGTTGATAGTAACTTTCCCTGTGATGTGAAGAGAGGAGATAGAAAAGCTCCCCAGAAAAATACATGAATAGTTTCTAATTAAACTATTATATCACTTCTGTACAGAGTCAAAAACGCTCAAAAAATAATGAGGTATTAAGGCTGACGTAGGTGGATTTAATATTTGTTTGCATGTTAGTGTTTGCCTCTGTCAGTGAACTACACCCTCATGAATAAATTCTTGTAAATGATGTCAGAGATACCAGTCAGTGTCTCAAAGCACACTTTGTCCTTTCTAACTGTTCCCATGGTCCTTTGACTGCAGGACACAGATGTCTCATTGCCTCAGTGTGCCTAAAGTAGGCAGGATCCCAAGACACCATCCGAGTTTTGGTGTCACTGTAGAAACCCTTTAGATTCTAACAGGAAAATTCCCACAGCACTTTGTTGATTGTGCTTGAAACTACTGTTTTATTGCTGAGAATCTACAGTACTTTGCTTTGTCAATTTGTCCAATGTGCGATAATTAAAAAACACAAGAAAGACTCTGTTTTGTTAATTAACTGAGACCATACGGAGGGTGTTTCACAGATTCAAGGCTTTTCTGTAAAAGTAAATGAAAGCCTTTAAGCATAAATTGATTGTTTGTATTTAACATCTTATTTTCACTGTAGAATCACCACTTTAAACAAATTTAGCGCCGCAAGTTACTTAGCAAACCCAATCTGGCAGCACTTCAGTTAGAGATTTAGAGCTGGCTGGAGTTCAACTTTTCTACTCTAACATGTCGGATGAATATCCTACCTCCTTAGAAATGGTCTTGAATTTAAAGGTGCAGCAAAACTAGGAAATATTTGTCGCAGCCGTGTGCAACATAGACTCTCAAGGCTGATGTTCATGTTGATATTTTTCTATTATGCCACCTGCTTTTTATATGATATACATACTGTATATTTACAGCTGAATGAAGCTGTGGATGCACGTATATGAGGTCTGTAACAAAAAGAACAATGTCAGGGTTTGCTTTCCTAAACGCACAGCATTACTATAATATATAAAATACATATGAAGATATTGTATGTTTGATATGTAGATAGTAAAAAGATCTTCTGCAGGCAGTCATAATAAGAAATATGTTGTTTTGTGGTTAATATATATGAGTAAAATAAATCTTCCTGCAAGATCGTCGCATGATCTTTATTGGCTTTATTTGGAGAGAACCCTGCTTGAGTTTTCAATAAACCATATATACTGTAGCATCTGTCTGTGAAATGGGCTTACAAGGTGAACTTATTGACTTTATCTTAACCCTCTTCAGTCAGTCCGAGCTGAAGGTGAAGAGAGTTTAAAGACAGATTTTTATTTAAGCCTTGAGCCATGGAGGAGTGCAGAAGTTGTTTCACTGCACTTTTAGAAAAGTGGTTTTAATGCAGTAGTCCTCAAGACACAACATGCATATTCTTTACAAATATAGTTGGCAGCCAGTGTACCACAATTGCCCTTCCATTTGAACACAGTGGGTAGTAAATCATCAGGAGAATTTTCCATGGCAACCACGCTGGTTAATGGTTGTGCTTTGGCTTAATGATATGCCTGGTGAGAGAGGGAGAGAGATGATAATAGGAGAGTCTTATGAATAATCATTAGATTAATGTCATCCACATCAACTGCATGTCAATAAGTGTGAAATTAAACTTGACGTTTCTTTTAGCAGCCATTAACAGTCAATCCAATTAGCCAATTGGACAGGGAAATGTCTCATTCTTTAATTTGTTCGATTCCAAATCAATCTAATTATAAATAGGAGGGTGAAAAATGTGTTGGATCAGGCAATACCTGCTGTTGTGTCATGGCCACAGCAGTGTCACTGTGGCCTGGAATATAGGAGCGTGTGTGTGTGTGCAGTGGGGATTGTTTCGCTGTATATACAGACAGCATGTCCAGGTTTAGACTGCAGACATATCAGGCTCTGCATTCTGATGTAGAGATCTCCTCCATGTCATAAGCCTGTTACTGTCAAAATAATGATCACCTGCTCTTCATCACTGCCTCTGTTTATCCACTTTTCTGTCTCATAGCTACACATTTCTTCGTTTCCTCCTCACCTCTGCTTCACTGACATGTAGCAGAGCACCCAGCACTCCACAAGCCAGTTTGACAAATGTCGTCTCTAATTAGAGTCACTCTGCTCCAATAAATGTCATAAATTAAACCTCTTTACTTCAGTAGTTCACAGTGATTTGTGAATTTATCACATCTTTGTGTCACAGGTTTAAGGTTTCAATGAGGTGATTTACAGACAGTATGCTGTATAAACTAGAGTGAAAAACACACTGAAAGGTTGTGGTGAGAAACAGACTGGTGTTGTGTAATCCAGTGATAATACTGAGGTCACCAATTCTTTCTTTGAGGCCTTTCTATAGTGACTGAAAGCATATTAATATGAAGAGTGAAATTTATTATCAATTAGTCAATTCAATGTAATTCGCAACAGTTTTGGTAATCAATTAAATCAAGCAAAAAAATTGAGCATAAATGTGCAAAAAAAAAAATCAAATCAGTAGTCTCCTCAACCCTTGTTTTATGTTCAAAATTTTAATCAGTAACATAAACCAATAGATAATAAAATAATCTCAATACTGTATTTCCTTTAGTTTTATGTTTGAGTTGAAAGGGCACAGACAAGAAAACGTGAAATGTGACAAATATCACAAAGACCTTATATACTCTTTGATTTAATCTATAATACAGTTAATTTTTCTCTTACTTAGAATACATAGTTCTGTTGCAAGTTTATGTTAATGGAATAGTCTTATTATTACAGAAAAGATGGCCAAGTCATGAGAATATACTTCTCTCAAGGTGGCAAATACAGGAAATACATTCAAGCAAAAGACAATGTAGCTCTTTCTGATTTTGATGAGATCACTTCGCTGATGTCCTCTTCAGCAAATTTCCCTCCTGTGTCTCCTGTGCATGTACTCTTACTACAAGCAGAATATATTGTGCATGTTGTGTTTCTAAGGCTCTGTCACTTTCTTCATAAGCACTCACTCCCATCCACTTGTTTCTTGAAGAAAGGACTCCACTGGGAGTCAGCGCCCTTCATTTGCACTCTGCCTCCCACTTGCCAAACGGGGTCGAAGGTCAAACAACTTATATGCTCAGTCAACAAGTGCTGCCATCTGCCTGTTCATTAGCACTGACCTTTCACTAGTTAAGTGAGGTCACGGAGGAGCAGAATAAGAGCAGTGTCCGTTAGCAGTGTATAGACACTTAATGGCCTGTCCTTAGTTGTGTGGGCTGGATGAGCTTGTAACAAAGAACAAATATTTTAGTGCTATGTCACTCTTGTTTTTCAGTTCAGTAATGACTTTTACACCGTGTCGACATTTTCTGTGATAACAGCTTTCAAATTATTTCCTGATGGCTTAAGCTTTTGTTGGTGGAAAAATAAGACAATCCCCGTAAACAGTACATCCAAACATTTGTATACAATAATGAAAACAAGATAAAGCAAAATGATATTGATTTTTTTCATGTCACTGCAGTTTTTCTTTTGCTGTACGATCTGTTATTCTAAATTAGCATTGTGAAACAATGTAAAGTTTGACACAACAGACACACAATATAAATGTGTTTGAGAGCTTGCATACAGTATGTCATACACTTGCCTGCTTGGGTCTCTACAGTTTATGTGTGTGGGAGGCCAGTTAACACATCACAGGCTGCAAACAATATCTGTGTAGTCCTGCATTTTCTCTAACATACATACAGAGAAACCAGACCTCTCCTGCAGTGATAGTACATGTACATAGTTGTATCTCCCTTGTATCAATCCACATACACACACACTAACAGCAGCAACACAAGGGATAGCTGTGATACTGGAAGAGATGAGGATTTGGCTGACAACAATTTACTGCTGATACAGAGCAGGCAGGGAGGGAGGGCAGTTGGAGGAGTTGGCCCAGCGTAATGGCCTACACCTGACCACCTGGCCGGATTTTACAGAGTCATGCGGAGGTGAGAGAGAAAGTCAGAGACAGAGAGAGAGCGAGAGAGCAAATGATATTTCCTGGCCTGGCCAGACATGAGTGATAGGAGATGAAGATAGTGCTGATGGAGGGTAATGATTGTGATCTCTCTTTCTCTCCGTCTTGCTGAGCCTGTGTCTGGGTTAATGGGAGTCAGGTCAGGAGGGTCCAGGGCCTCAGTGTGATGGTCATCTGGTTATCTGGGCTGACTCATTGTGGAGCGAATGGATGCTGATAGTGCAGTCACCTGCATCATTCAGGTGCAGGTGTCTGGTTAGGTGCATGGTGGAGAGGCAATAAAACACAGCACAGGGATAATGGGAGTGGGGGTGTTGTATTTAAACCTATAAAATTTGAGGTCCAGCGGATCACTGGCTGTGCACTAATGATGTATCTCATCAGAAACAGAGATACCTAAAACAAGAGTGAGTCTACAGCCATGCTAGCAGCTCTGTGAGGCTGTACTTCAGCACAGTGGTGCTTGGAGCCAAACACTAACATGCTTGCTCATAATGACATTATTAACATTTTGATGTTAAGTTGCAGGTATTTGCTAATTAGCTCTAAACACAAAGTGCTGCTAAGGCTGATGGGAATGTCATTAGTTTTATGAGAATTTAATGATAAACAAAAGACCTGATGACGGCGGTACAGTAGGAAAAGTTATGGGATCACAAAGATTATTACAATGCATTCTGCGAGTTGCATAAATGTCTGAACCTTTCAACTTTCATGATAATCCATCCAATAATATAGTTTCAACTTTTAACCATTTTCTTTTGATGTTTTTTTGCTTGTTGCCAATGATATGCCAAGCATCTTGTCGTTAACATTCCAGTTTTTTTTCAGTAACTTATCCTCTAACTTACATGTAACTTTAGCATCTCCTTCACTGCGTCCTCTGTGGTTTGAATCCTCTCCTCCCCTTTCTCAATTCGCCCTTCCACTTTGTCCAGTCTGGTATTCACCTTCAAAATCTCTTCTTTAATAGCTCCTAACTGTTCTTTGTTTTCTTGGCAGAACGCTCGCGGCTCTCGCAGAATCACGTCCAATTCGGCCATTTCTTCACAGGGGGTTTACGTAATGTTACTTGTTTGATGTTAGTTAGCTTTAGCCACTAACTGTTGCTTTGCTGCGCCTCTATCCTACTCACCTCCATTATCTGCTAGTTTTTATTATTTGGTTTCTTGGTAGATTTCTTGTCCTCCTTCCTTACTCATTTAGTCTAATATATTTCTTCAATTTGTATGGGAGTATTTCTCAAAATATTTTAGTTCTGTAGGGAGTCTCCTCACCGTGCAGCCATCCCAACGATGTTCCAACCGGAAGTCCAGATGCTGATTTTTATAATGAGCCTGATTGTCCTGTAAAAGATAATATTGGCCTGTGAGCTGAAAATCAAGGAAAGTATGAAAAATGATTGCCATGTAGGAAATGACTTGTGCCATGTGACCATGAAGCTCTACAGGGAGCATAGATTGAAGAAATATGAGAATGAATTAACTTACCTATGTCCACTGTATGTGGAGATTCAGTTAGGGAGCATGTAATTTAATATTATTTAATAGAAGTTACACATCGACGACAGTGAATTCATATATATTTCTCTGTAATAGTGTTGTCAGGAAATAAAATGTCTTCATAGGCTGAGGGAGCACAGGTGTAAATGCAGTTAGCTCCTGGTTACACTGGTAGCCAACCATAAAATCAGCCCTCATTCTCACTGCATGACACCCAAGCTCAGAGGCCCTGGTACTTCTACATTTGTTCCACACAAGCATGTTGAGCATTCCTCTCCTGTCTTATGTCATTAACAAAACAATTATTCTGCTCCCCATACCTCATCTGGCCCCACTAGCAGCAGCCACAACTGCCATATGGCGTCACCAAATACTGTATATCAGCAACACACCAATGTTAGTCTGAAGACAAGTAACATTCTTCCATTCATGTTCTCTCATCATAGAACAAGACTCTCGACCCTGTGTTTGTATTACATCTGGCTGCAGAGACAATGCTGATCCGAGTTGATTATTCTTAACGAAACACCTTGCCAAGCAGAAGATGCTTTATGGCACAGGACCAAGAATCTGAGTCCTGTTGTGCAGCCATTCTCATGCTGTAAAACTGAACTGGATCCCATCCATCAGTTCACAGGTGTGTCCTGTCATGGCAGCAGTTTTCAATTGACACACAGCTAAAAACACAAGATTGACAGTGCTCTTTATCAAGTGAATTCACAGTATCATTTGCCAATAATGATGCACTTAGTATGAAGAGAATCAATGCACTGCTGTTGTAGCTACATTATCACCACTGCAGATGAGGAGAGAACAAAGGTGTGTGACACTGTGGTTCAGTCCACTTTTCAGGTCAGGCATAACATTTAGACTTTACCATTTTAGCACTTGTCCTTCAGGTATGCCAGAACCTGTCTCACAAAGGCGTGCAGTGCCAAATTGAATCAGAACACCCACAGCTGTGATGGAGAGCTCAGCCTACTGCTAGTGGGATCCCCAGAACTGTGTGAGTGTGCAGGTGTCAAAAAGCATCTTGCTCACATTACTGGCATGAAGTGTCACTAAAAGTCTTCATCTGAGGCAGAGCCAGCCCTGAACTCTGAAGTTTACTCTCTAGTGATCAGAAAAGCTCTTGCAGAGCAGATATGTGTTTGACAGTGACTTTCCACCGTTCTTCGTGTGGAAAAGTTGATTTTTTTAATGGCTGAGAGAGAAACACGTCAATCCAGTATTGTGGCCGTCTTGTCGTGGTACATTGAGCATATCTAGTAAACAGTGTAGTCTTTGTGGCCACAGCACATCTGGGAAGAGGGTCCATGTTGTCAGGGAAATGGTAAACCTCCTCTTTCCTTCTGGACAACATGTGACCCCACAGTGAAAATGTAAATGCCAATCACCTCTCCTTTGCTTGGAAAGTTTTCCTCTTATAATAAAATCCACTACTCTCACAACCAAATCCTCTCCTGTTCGATTGCCAGCACTTGTGTGTGCAAAATTTAATTTGCATAAAAATCTAAATTAATTTAACTTTTTTTGTGTGTAACAAAACATTTGTTTGGCAACGGTGTCATTTGAAAGAAGAGCTGCATTTATTTTGCTTGCTGCCTCTTCGCCAAGCCTTTTTGAGTTTTGCTGCTCTTTATTGAAGAGAGGGTTTTTTTTGCCCTGGCAATGCTGCAGGCTTACTTAATAGAATGCCTTCAGGCAGCTCTAATTCCTGTTCAACACAAGGGGAGTAACACAGATAGTTTCAGCACAGTTCAGTCCAGAGACACTCAGAAGCACTGTAGTTTTTCACAAAATACAATGTGTAGCTCGCAATCATTTTTCAATTTACTAACAGTCAGTGTTTCAACAATTTCCAGTGAATCAGATGAGACAGATTCAAAAAGAAAGATACACCTCTTGTTTCCCTCACTGATGCAGCAACTCTGGTTTCATACTGGTCTGTAAAACAGAGGCTGGAATCAATGTCATTGGCTACAGCTGTAATTAAGGAATAAGTGTGTCTTGTGATTGCTGCTGAACACCTCTAACTTGCTCACCTATAATTGATCAAGTTAAAATGTGTCTTGGGCGATTGGATGACAAGTGGACAGCATTAAATACAAGTGTAAACAACCCCCAATCATTTAAACCACTAACTAAGGTGGTCAGGGACACATTTGACAACATATCTTTTGTAGTGTAAACACTAATGTGACCTGATGCGCCCCTGACAAGGACGTAACAGGAAAATGCATCATCAATGCAGGATGTTACAGAGGTTTTGTTCACCAATGAAAAAGAATACAGAGGAACACTGGGTGGACAGTTAGTTGACCCAGACACCTAATCTCCATTTGGCCAAGTTAAACTAGATGACTCCTATTGTACTGTGTCAAATGATGTCATAACTGTGCCGGGCCTTTATAGCAAAAGGGAAGCAGGCAGTACTGAAATCTGAACATACGATGAGCTGGACACCTCGGAGACACAGGTGTGAATGGCTGTGTGTACAGGCAGTCCACGTGTGTCAGATCACTGAAACACATTTTAACACCAATTGTAAACAGGGTTGAAGTGTCCCAGTAAGCCATGACAGTGGACCAGCATGCCCATTAACAGGACGCCAAAACCAAAGCAGCTAAATACAGTTCACCCATCACAAAATTTACTAGATACACTTTTCCTCCTGTGTCATGTCAGAATATCTCAAGGGCATGTAAATCTTTTTTTTAGTTTTTGTCATTTTTGTCAGTATAAAGATGTTAGTGTTGTCACTTAAATCCCAGCATAGCTTCAGCCAACTTCAACCTCTAATCACCCAGAAGTGGAAACACCTGTACATTTATCAGAAGGGCAGAATCCAATGTGTTACTACGCTCCCACACCATACTTCTCTTGTTGCAACTCATATCCAACACAGAATTTGTAATTGAGAGGCTTATTTTTCAATTCCCTGCCCAGTGTTTTATTTTTGCCTTTGGTGGACACTTGATAGGATGGATGGACACAGGAAGTGAGGGGAGAGAGAAAGATGGGTATGACATGCAACACCTCTTACTCAGTGTTTTCTCTGCGAGAGTAGAAGCTGCCACAGCTACTGCTCACGTTGTGTTTCAGAAGCAAGCTCACTTGCCTACAGTGCAGTCATGTTGCTTGTGTTTGTGTGGCAGGCTGCAGGGTGCTGCTGCTAGCTGTGGACCACAAACGTCTCTTCCACCCAGAAGCGGAGCAGAAGCAGAGTTTTCCTGTCTGTACGGTGGATTGGGACTGCAGCCTTTACTCTCGCTGATATGCCAGGAAATACTGCTTCACTTCAGGTAGGATAACTTTGCTCCTCTGGCCAACATGCTGTTTCATGGTTTTGTTCTTTTGCGATTGCATGCTTGCTTTCGCTGATGCTTTTTTGATATTAGTTGGCTATTTGTCCGTTGTATGTTTGATTGATTTCCTGTGTATCTGCTTTCATGAGATTTTGTTTTTGAACTGCTAGCTGTAAATTTCTGCTGCTGCTGTCAACCCATGCGTAGTATTTGCATTTGTATTAATTGTGAATTAGGTTCTCACTTTGGGTATTATTTGTCACATGCATTATGATGCTTTCATGTTGTCTTGCAGTAGTGGTGAAATATGAATACTCATGAGTGAGTGTTTAGAGTGCTACAGAAAGAACTGGGTTGTAGCTTTATTTTTTGCTGTTGGATTTCTATTAGTTTCATGGTCTACTGGGATCTCATAGAAGGTAATATTGTATAATGGCTTTTGGGGTGCAAACATGACTGTTGTCTTGTACACAGCCTATTCACATACTGCTAATATTAGCTTCACAGATAGCTAAGCATGGCATGTTGCAATCGCAGGACAAGCAGCAACATTCACTTTCCACATATTCATCCAAACACAAAGAAATAGTTCAACTCAAAGCACTGGATTTATGTGACAGATTGCTTTACTATTAGTCATATCATAATTACACCTTCTCCTGTTTTATGATTTACACTACTGTCAGATCAATATATCATTTGCTGCTTATCAGTGCTACATAATATTATGATAACTAATGACTGTCTCTCAAGACATGATTATTCTGTCTATCATGCTTAACTTGATAACAATCTGGTGCATATCTTGCTTGTTGTAGCCTGCTGCTGCATATCGTGTGGATTGCTGCCTTTAGATAAATCCATCACAATGTACTCGACAGTTTATTCTCTGCAATGGTTGGAGGTGTTTTGTTTGGGAATGAGCTCTTCCGCATGCCCAGATCTGCAGTCAGGGGCCTGGAGCATGCTTACAGTAGCAGTGAAACATCTAGACACAGCTTCTCATTTAATGCTTTTTCCTTCTTTTTATTATTTTCTAATTTGTCAATCAAGGATATCAAAACTGTGAAAGAACACATATTGTATGACATAGTAAGCAGCAAAGTGTATACAAAGTAAAATGTGTATTTTTATTTTAGATTCTTCAAAGTAGCCACCATTTGCTTTTACACACTCCTGGCATTCTGTCAACCAGCTTCATGCGATAGTCACCTGGAATACTTTTCCAGTCTTGAAGAAGTTCATATATATCCTGAGCACTTGTTGGCTGCTTTTCATTCACTCTGCAGTCCAGCTCATGCCAAATCATCTCAGGTTGCTTCAGGTCAGGTGATCGTGGAAACCAGGTCATATGATGCAGCATTCCATCACTCTCCTTCTTGATCAAATACTCTTTACATAGACCTGTACCAAAAAAGCATTCCAGGTGACTATCTTATGATCTCAAGGCAAGCGGTGGATATTTTGAATATAGAAAATAACATAATTAAATTGGATGAGAAGATGTGTCCAAACGTTTCACTGGTACGGTCTGTGGAATGATGTGGTCAGACACCAAATCATCTGTTCATACTCTGTGTTCACATAGAAAATCTTTTCCAGATTGTTGGCTGACTGAAAATAGGCTTCTCAGATCACAGCAGGAACAGCTATTTAGGTCACTGGGATCTTCAAAAGCAGGGGGTGTAGGAGGTTGTTGGATGACTTCCATGTCCTTGAGATCGTACCAGAGAGAATAGCCAAATTAAAGATAAAAGGTCAGGGATTTAACCATCAGATGGGGTGATATTTTCATTAGTTTGTGAATCGGCTGTATATCATTCACAGTATATGTCCTTCTAATATTATAGTATAGTATGTGACTGAAGTACAAGAGAGCCTTTCTTATTGTGGTTATCAGACCTAATCTGTTTTATTGAATCTTTAAATACCACTAAGAACTCACAGGAGTGCCATAACCCTTGTGTTGTTTTTTTTTTTTTTGCATAATTACTGGGCCTGATTGAGGAAAACATGAATCCAAAATATTGTAGACTCAGCATGAGGAGAAGATCTATTAATCACCAAATCAGAGTGATTTCATTAATGCACTGTCCTGTTTGTTAGCTCAATTAGGCACACATATTTATAGGGATTCCACAGACCTTGAAAAGGATTTAAGTGTGGAAAAAAAAACAATTTGACCTTTTAGAAGTTCTTCATAAACTTACTTTCAATTGCGACCTTGAAAATAAATGAGTTTTTAATTGAAATTCCACTCTAAAAGTCATCATGACGCACATCAGATTTGTGCTGGTTGTGGATCTCTCTGTCTGAGGAGCAGAAGTTCCTGTCCTTAGAGGACCCTGGCATTAGATAAGCATTTTTAAATGAATGATTTTACCAGCATTTCTTGACATGGTTGTGGTTATCAAATGAGCCCATGCTGATGCCTCATTTTGGCTAATGATATCTTTTACCCGCAAACACTCCAATGCTGTGACTAGCAAACAAAATACTCTGCGAAGACTGTGTGAATGTGTGTGAGTTTAATGGAATATTGTGATTTGGTATTTCTGTAAATGTTTCAAGTAATTGCTTTTGTCATTTGCCATTGCCATCCAACTATTGCCCCCAGCTTGACTGACTACCTCTACCTGCAAGCTAGAAAGGTTCGAATATGTTCTCTACCATCTATTTGACTTGCAAAGTGAGTAGGTGAATTTTGTGAGCAATGGCAGTATATTTCCAAAAATGATACAGCAGTTTCAAACACCTGTACAGAATTATTGTTAGTGTATTATTATTTTAGCTTATTTGGTTTGTTGAAGTTTTTCTGTTTTCTGAAGTCCATCTCTTCTGCTGAGGACCTGACAACCAAAAGACAGTTTAACTTAAACCAGTTTTTTCTTTTTCCATTGTGGATAGCACCTGGTACTTTTTTTTTTGCATCATCTCAGTCAATACAAAAAAGTGATGTGACAACACTGCAGACGAGAGACAGAGAGAGAGATAGTGAGACAGGCAGAGATGATGAATGTGAGCAGAGCAGGAAAAGGTTAGCAATGAAGTTGTCAGTTTAGCAGTAAATGTACAGTGTAGGTTACAGTTTGTCAGCGAATCAAGGTTGCAACTTCTCCAGACCAAAGCAGAGCTCCAGTGTGTTGTTTGGCATCTGCAGGAAAGGTGAAGGGGGTGCAGCATTTCCATGACCATCAGTCAGGAATCCTGGCTAGGTTTAGGGGAAACTATCTGCAGTGGAAAACAAAGTAGAGAAAAATGCCTGGTACCAAAACTGAGTGGAGTTGATTTGGAGTGTACCAAGACCAGGTGTGTTCAGAGCTGCAACAACTAGTCAATTAATTGATGATGATGATGATGATGATGATGATGATTATATTGATGAGGAAATAATAATATAATTGTAAATATTTTTGATATTGTTCTTATCCAAAATGTCCACTATGGGAAATGATAAGACAATTGAAAGATTAAAATGAAATGAGTCTCTTGCACACTAGCAGCCTGCTTCATTTATCAGTCAATCTTTCAGCTGCTTTACCACTTTGGTCCAGACTGAAATATCTCCAACTACTGGATGAATTTCAATGAAATTTCGTACAAACATTCATGGTCCCCAGAGGAGGAATTCTACCTACTGATGATCCTTTTAAGTTTGCATTTAGCATCATAATCAGGTCAAAAACTCAAGGTGTCCAATACATAGTGAGCATCACTGAATAAATACCACCTGAAGTGTTGATCCTCCTTTTAATTCAAAATAAAGCATTACTGTACCGTGCAACATTGTAAGACCGGGTCACGGCACCATTTAGTTTTTCCTTTCTGACAAGAACCCCCAAGGACCATTGGTAGGAATCCATCCATTGAGAGCCAAGGATCAGAGAGCTCCAGCTGTGCTAAGCGGCCCACCAGCTCCCTTGTGACAGGCGTCGTAATAGCAAATCCAGTTAGCTCTCTTTCCTGTCTGGATCCTCCGGTCCCATAGGGTCTGTTCCAATGGGAGAGGATGCGAGGGAGAGCGAGAGTGAGCAAGGAAATGAAGAATACGGAGTAGTGTTTTCAGAGTCACTGTAGAGCAGACCTCCTCTCATCTCGGGGTCTAGAGAAATGTTTCTGATTAGCAGGGAATAGAGCTTACTCTCTCTGGATTGCAGTGTGTGCTCGGTATGCAGGGGAGGCTGTCGGCCCATTGAACTCAAGCTTACAGATGGCTGGCCCTGAGCTCACTGCTGGGTCCTGGAGCTCACTTTAACTGTGGTAGTTAATGAGTGGTCCTGTTGCCTCTGGTAATGCTCTGACCTGAGAACAAAGTTGATGGTAATTGGCTGACTCTGGAGTGAGTGTGCAAAATAGATTTGATTCATAAGCTGGTTTTTTTGAAATTGACTAAACTTAAGTTTGTTAACAAATTAAGCATAATGAATGTTTTCTCGGTTTTAAAAGAAACTTTATTTGCAAAATAGGTCCAGATGAAGGGCAGGCATGAAGCAAGTATCATTAGCTGTAATAAAAATATCCCACTCCCACTTAGCTTTTGCTGAGCTCTCAAGAATCCAATTCCCCCAGCTCAAATGAAATATTCAGTAATGCTTTCAACTCAATTATGGGCAGCGTGCAACTGTATCCCACAAGCTTTTGGTAGCATGATTCCTAGCAGACCCCAAGTCCTGCCATCAGCTCCATTGAAGAAAGCCATCCCACCTTGTTCTTGCCTCATTTTGACAGTAATGCCTGCCAGTGCCGGTGTCTGTCTGTCATATGGGGTCGACTCTGACCACCGAGCTGAGAGGATCTCTCCCTTTGCCAGGCATTGTGCAGAGAGCCTCACTCTTATCCTCCAAAGGCTCATCAGATAAGAAGCGGGTAAAGACACCAGAGAGTGTCTCCCTAGAGGGAAGGGATTTCAGTTTCTTTGTGCACTTTCTCCTCTGCTGTCTCTCCTTCCTTTTCTCATTTTTCCTCTGTTTTTCTTCTGTGTCGCTCTCTACAGCTGGCTGAGGGAGAATCCTATCCTCCCAGGGGGCTATGATGGAAGGAAATCTCAGTAGTTCAGAATATAAACAGTTGCTGTTAACATTTGAGACTTTGGGGGTTTGGAGTTTCAAGGAGTTCATTGTGTAGTGTATGTAAAGGAAATGGCTCCTAGCTGTTCTGCTGTGTTCAAGTCCACTGATCAGGGTTCAGTTATATTTAGCATGATCAAAAATAGTTGAAAAGCCCTTCACAGGGGGGAGCAGTTCGAATGTGCACCTTACTAGACACCCAAAGTTGTGGGCTACTTTTCGCTAGTAGTGACGCCGAGGGGACTTGCTGAGCATGTGTTGAAGTGTTTGTTGGTGTGTTTTGCAGCAGAAATGACAGAATTACACTGATACATCCTCTCAAAACTCCAGCACTTGGAGCTTTGACAGTCCCGCTGATCACACAGCAAGACCATGCTAGGATACCATGTTCCATATTCTCAGTGTTTTCATGTTGCTGTTCCTTATGCAATATCTCAAGAGAGTTACATCAGTTCCCAGAGCTACTGGTGCATGTATCTTCCAAATTTGTCTGGTGATGATTTTCTTTAAAAGGGTAGCTGACAACTGGAGAGAGAGCATCTGACAGCTTGGAGAGACAGCAAACATGAAGAAATTAACCCCACTGGGACTTCACAGAGAGGAAGAGTAGCCCTGGAGTCTGCAACAGCAGTGGTGGAAGATGACTCACAGTGAGAACATGTTGAATCAGACAGCAATATGCTCATGATAACAAATGGGATAAGCAAAGACTAGGAAACTAGCAGATAGTGGGGGCAAGAAGCCACAGGTCTTCTCTTGGGGACCAGAGAGTATCAACTCTAAAGAGGCTAAGAATAAATCTGAAAAGAGATGCTTGACATCCACAGACTCTGCAGGAGACCTTGCATTGATTGTCTACCTGATTAAAGTCATGTCGGGTTTATTGTTTTCATTATTTTAGTGCTTTTAACGAAACTGCTTTTTTGAGAACAGATGTAAGGCTAGACAAAAATGTTCAGTAAATGTATAAAAACATTCTGAAAAGAGCACCAGGGTTATCGTTGGACAGTAAGAGAAGGACAGCCTAAGGCTGAAAGTAAGTTGTAGTGCTGAATAAGTTGTCCTTGAGTCTGGATGTTGATACTTCCAGTGACTGATTCAGGTTACGGGCCCTTTAATTTTGAATAAATGGAGTGAAGAGTCCAATCCAAGACTTAAGCTCAAACTGGAATTATATCATCAATTTAAAACACATATTCACAGCATCTATCAGCTGAGGATAAACTCAACAAAATGTACTGTAGATATAAAATGTTTGCTGTATGGAAATATGCAGGAAAAGTGGACCAAAGAGTGAAAGCAAGAAAAGCAATAAGGTCAAGTGCGGGAGGAGAGAACACAGAGGTTTTCACACAGCAACAAAGAAGGAACAGGAAAGGAATTTAGATAGCCTGGCATCTTGAATATGACAAAGAGCAGGGAGGATTTCGATTCTACAACAGAAACACTGTGTGAATGTCTCCTGAAAGTTAGAAGAAAAGATTTCACCGAGTGTTTTAGCAGACAGGACAACAAACAACTCAAAGGAAGAGGATACTTTGGTTGTCATGGCTTTGCTGAAGGCAGGTATACTGGATTTCTGCAGCTGCTAAGAATACATAATCAAGCTTGGGCCGATGTAAGAACTTTCAAACTGGTTTGTTATTAAGCCAAATGCAGAGCAAAGAGCTACTTCTAGTCTCTTTTTAAATTGCCAGAATGTGGCAAATGCCTGTTCTGTCTGTTCGCATAAAATCAAAGCTCATACACTGGACTGTCAAAATGTGTTTTGTACATTGTAAATGTATTTAGTTGAGCAACAACCAAACATTGTCAAAGCCCTGGCCTTCTTCCAAGAAAAACAGCCACAATTTGAAACACTGCAGTTGAAACCATTTTTTTGGCAGGTCGTAGAGTCCCTTTTATCGTTAGCTGTGCTTTCACTGTGATACTTATCATTACGAGATTAAAAAGTGTGGTGGGTCGGGAAATGCTGCAGGGTGGGCTTTGCTTTTTGTCAATTAGGTTGTACGTGGATGAAATAAGTACAGACTGAAAATTGCAGACACTCAGAGAGGGCAAGACATATCAATGATTGTACAAAAATTGCAGAAATGGTAAAGGGCTCTAAGTAACGGCGAAGAAAACTCACTGTAATTGCAGGTCACGAGAGTCTTGATGGCAATCGTGTCACCCTATTCCACACAGACACAATGTGTACATAATGTTTCATGCTCGAGCTGGAGAGAGTCTAAACAGATGAGTGTCCAACTAAAGCAGGCTGGGGGACTAGGTGACAGAGCAACCTGGGAGTCTCTCCTCCATCTGTTCAGATCAGTCTCATTAAGTCAAACAAGTGGCCCGCTGCTCCACCACTCCTCAGCTCTCTCTAGCTCTCATAGCCTACTGTTGTCCCGGGGCAATGATTACATGAAGCCTAACCTTGTAGAAAATGACATTAGTGAATGCAAAACTATGGTAATGGCGCAGCCACACGGTCCACTGACTGTCAGTTAACCCTGGCCCTTATGACAGCAAATGCTTACATGTGCATTTAGTGGTAGTGACTTAATTGTAAAACAACTTTTGCTTCCCCATTGCTTAATTACGCATTAATTGTCAGACCTTATGCATGTACATTTTTATCTGTTCAAAATTAAATGGACAAACATATGACCTGTTATATATTATATACTAATTTATTTTCCCAAATAAGTTTTTATGGAAAGAAACAGTAATTTCTGGCTGGATTATGTTCAGTGGCAATGCTTTTCAGTGGGGAACAAAGTGCTATGTTGCACAGAGCCACTTTGGTTAAGGTTGGGGGAAAATGGTGGTTTCAATAAAATATCAGTCAAGTAAAAATATCCTGTCTTGTGCCTCAAGTCACCTTTGAATATTTCTATATTCAATTAAGAACACGATGTTTCCCTAAACTTAACAAAGTGCTGTAGTGCCTTAATATAAAGATAAAACTTTTGTTGCTGCAAAGGGATATTACATTGCAAGAACTGATATAAAAACAAATGCACTCTGGCATCCCTGAACATTTTTCAGTTACATTCTATAGGAACATTGTTGGACATCTTCATTAAAAACGTTTCCTCATTATGTTGAGAAAGAATTTAGGTGTTTTTTTTATTTCAGCAACATACTTGCTGTTGCAAATTAGTAGTGTATCAATGTCATTTCTAGCAGACAAGGTTGGATGTGCTTATGAAGCAAAAACAAGTTGTGTGAAAGATGAAGCTCTTCACAAAGCACGAAGGCAGGACAACTGAGCGTGGGAACAGATGTTTGATGAAAGACAAAGTCAGGCATTGGACCAGGCTGTCTGTGTATGATGAAGAGAGTGTTTGAAGAGGTCAGCTGCTGGCAGTGATGTGGATGACGTGACTCCTCTGGGAATCCTTAGTGAACTCTGAATAACAGCAGAGGAGATGTGGGGAAGAGAAGTGAACGCGATTGAACACGTGATTATGTCATGAGTTTGTTCTTTACATTATGTTTTTTGAAAGCCCTCCTCCTCAAGGACACTCCAGCAGGGTGGATGCTTTCTGTCATAGAGTAGGTAGCCCTACTGCTCAAGACATCTCCACCCTGCTGCACTTTTTGGAGAGCTGGGTATTTAGACATCATTGAATGCAGCTTGTTGCAGGAATGGCAATGAGAAAAGCTGCCTTTGGACAGAGTCACTATTCTGAGCTCATGTGTTTTTGTATTTCCATCTCAGTGGGGGTGAAGGCAAAGGGTGGAGTCCTTCAGAATAGGAAAACATAAAGATGATCACTCATAGGTTAGTGTGTAAATCCTGAGGTTTCAGAACAAGCAATATTACATTTAGCCTAATTTAATTTTTTAATAGACATAATCCAGAGCAGCTTTTTAATGTCACATGTAATATGTTTGCAAGTAAATGTTGATGTGGGATCCAACCCAGTGAGAGACATCACTAGAATAATCACAATGACAACAACCCGTTTTAGCTTTTCAAGGGAATACTCTGCTTAATAAGTGAAATATTACTTCAAGCATTTAATGGGTGCAAGAGTGATTAATGTGGCTTTGAGGCCTACAGGTGGTGGAGATGTGTAATGCCTGTAGACACCTGACTTCTCCCCCTTCACCCCTCCAACTTCTCCATCCCTCCCGTCTTGTAGCTGCATCAATAGCAAGGTTCAGGCTCTCAGAGACTTCACACAAAAAGGTTTTTATTGCACAGTATGTGGTCCAAACTTTTACTGCTGCTCCAGATGTGCACCATGCCAGACGGAAAGACATGTGAATGTACACCATACATGCAAAAGTCCATTAAGTGTCCAGATGTTCACTCAGTTTAAATTTTAAATGTGGATTGAATACGTTTGCTCACATCAGTAGTCAATGACTCTTCTATAAAAAGTTTTTTTCTAATACGGCTTGATTTTGTTTGTTTGTTTTCAGGTGAGAATGCTAATCTTGAATCTTAATCAGCTGCAAAACAGCATTGCAATCATGCATTTTGTCAGAATATAAAAAAATACTGTTTAGGCAGCAGCTTTGGAAGTTTGTGAATTGTTCATCTTCTGAAGAGGTTTTACTCCAGGTGCCTCTTGTTTGTGATGTGGAAGAGCCACTGTTGTTGGATATTTGATCTTGGCCCATGGATCCTTGCACTTTTTCCCTGAATGAACAGGCTGACAGTAGAGAAGTTGTTGCTGTGTTTTTATGGCCAATGCATATTATGGGAACACCACCTGCACACTTTAGGGCAACTGCCACTACCCTTCTGTCCCCTGCTTTATACTTTCTTCTCTGTCGTGTCAGCGGTAGAGCAATTTCCTAATCAAGGTTTAATTTGAGAGGGGAAGCTCTGCATCTCCCCTCTTAATGATCAACAAAGCAGCTAAATTGTCAAGCCTGTGGAGTCTCTAATGAGAAAAGTTGGGGGGCCCTGGGTGGCAATGAACTGACAGCATTGAAAGGAGGATCATGAATCTTCACTCTGAAGCAATTACAAAAGCTGCCGAAAGGACATCCTCTAACCATTCGTTATACATTTGACTTTGTAGTAGACTGTTTTCATAGACACCCAAACCTCCTTGAAATGTGAAGTGGAAAATTCAGAGAAGATGTGTTATAGACAGAAATAAAGAACTCGACGATCATTTACTTTCTTGCTCGAGGAGCCACATGAAACAATGTGACAGATGTGGCTGTAGTGGGGCTAATATCCACTGAATGCCATTGCACTTTGGGTAATGCAAAGTAGCTTGACATTTAAGGAGCAGAGACTGCGTGTAATTGGAGCTGTGGCCTTTCGGTGGCTACTGTCCTCCCACTCTGTCAGGACAAAGCCAACAGGCCACCTCTCTGTGAAAAATACTGAGCTCACTAAATGAACAACTGAGAGCAAAGTCAGGGCAAATTGGTCACATCCACTACCTGTTTTTTTTTTTTTTAATGAAATGAGAAGTAGGACACGCTGCTACTCGATAGTAGAGCGCAATTTACATTGACACACTATTTAAACATCTCCTCTGTGATCAGGAATCTGTGAAGTTCCTGGAGGTTTAAAGAGCCTGGGCAGACATGGAGCAAGAACTCATTCCTGATGGTTAACCCTGCTAAAGACCTCTGCCTTAAGACTTGACTTAGCTCTGTACTCTTTAATTTGTCAGCTCAAAAGAAAAAAAATGTAATTTCAACGGCATCATAAAAGGGCAATAAACTGACATTAAACGGCATATTCATATGTGATCCTGCTTGTAAAATGATGTAGATTAATTGCCCCTCTCTCTGAGATGAAAGGGCAAGGGCCAAGAGAGGATTTACTGCTTAATGACCAAAATGGCATAACACTGACTGTCTGCAGGCTACCACTGCCTGTATGTCATCTCTGAGTAGATGTACTATAGTGAGCAAATCAAGGAGAAGGATTACGATGATAGCTAAAGTAATGATTTTACAGATGACATTATACACAGAAAGCCAGCGAAGGAGAGGAGTTCATTATCCATTTTGTTATTCCTTATCATTGACCTCCTCCCCTGAAATTATTTTACACTGTTAGATGTTGTAATTGCAAAACAGACACGGAGAGAAATCTATTTTTATAGTAATACGTTCATGTTTGTAGTGCCAGTACAATACTTTTTTTTTTTTTAATTCCATAATCATCTTATAGCTGATAACTGAACTAAAAGCAGCTAAAAGGCTTGTGGAACGGTGATTGGAGTATCTATAGAAGTTACTTTTAATTTGATGATGAGGGTGTGAAGTTGAAACACCATCAACGTGTAGCTGCCAATAAACCTTTAATCTCATCATATAAAGCGTACCATGAGAAAATAATCTTTCAATTATGAGTCTTGAGAAACTGCAGAATATGTTCAATACACTTACTTGACCTCTTGGAATTGAACCCTCAGATAAAGGGCTATATTGTATGTTTATGTTTTTTTACAGAACATTGCTTCAATAGCTCCACATCTAGAGAGAAAATGTTGGAGGCCTTGTACCATATAAATAATTTAATGTGCAAAACCTATTGCCTGCATGGTTCTTTATCAGAAAGCTTCAGTTCCCATGAATGCACAGGAGCAGCTCTGCTTGCCGATGCTGTATGAAACCACTGTGTAAAATACACAGTCATTTCCTCTGACTGTCTGGGTTGAGGGTTATTAGAGTCCATGACCCTGTAATTCCCCCTTTCGCTGTCGGAGTGGCCCACCCAATTACACTTTTACAGACTGCTCCAGCCTCCTGTTACTTGGCTCAATTCTTCTCAATTTCCCCCGTCTGTCAATATGAATTGAGATCTTGCACAGATGGCCCCATTGTGGCAGTCAAAATGATATATTTGACAAGTGTCATATCAAATTACCTGCAAGGAAACAGCTCATATAGCTTGCCAATGAAACGCTGACTGTGCCCAAAGGCTGTCGCTACAATGAGTCCAAAGGGAAGCTGGTAGGAGGACCGAAGAAGTCTGAGGATCATGATGAGAAGTTGTTTGGATAGATTGTAGTGATCACTGAGTTGTGCAGCCCTTACATTGCTACATCTCCTCGCTATCAAATCAAATTGCTGCTGGCTAATAAATTAAAACAACAGGGGTTGTAGCCCCCCCACCGCCCATGACCAAATCAATAGTGTCCCCTCTTGGCTGACAGCTTAATCGTCTGTACTGCCTGACCCGACAAAATAAAAGCCCATTGTGCTGGCCCAGCACTTTTTCTCCCCTCTCTCCCACTCTGACCTTGCTAAAGCCAATAAACTCTACTCCTCCTCCTCCTCCTCCTCCTCGCTCTCTCCCAGTGGTGTCTGATTCAGAGGACGGAGACCAGATAACACATGTAATAAGTGCGTCCATCCTCTCTATCGATGGGAATGCCAATTCAAAGTAGGTATTACTAAAGAATGGGTGCTTGACTGAGGCAGGGCAATGATTTTTCTTGTTGCAGATATTGATAAGAAATTCAATAGAGGCTTTTGTCAGTAAGAATCAGGCCCAGTATTGGTCCATTGTCTGCCTAAGATCCACTGGCATGCTTTGGCTGATAGCAAGACACAAGTGACCCCCATACAAAATCGATGCAAATGCTGCATTCTGAGAGAAAAGCTGTTTTTTCACTCGACTGCCTTTTTGGAAAAACACAATCCAATCTGGTTTTATAGGTTTCACAGTAAGTGTTAAGGTGATTGCCGCTGATCTAGTTTGTTGGTTAATGGAGCACAAAACGTGAAGGTAAAGCTGAAATCTTTAACTTTGTCCATGTTGAAACTGCAGTAAAGATGACTTCCAGCACACATACACTATTCATACAGGACAGAACTTGATTGATGATTATTGTTGTTTGTCCTTGTTGTTGGTATGCCATGAAAATAGAATTCACTGATCAGGCCTCATAAATGTAACATCAACTTGTAGCAATCTATGCCTTTAATGACCCACCAGCACTACCACCCACTGTACAATCAGCATGTAACTTAAATGTCACTCAAGATGAAAACATCTGTGTTAGCCGATGAAGAGACTATAACATTCCTCAGATGAATACATGAAACAAACAGAAATGACACATTTCCATAACATTTTCCACACAGTTTTCTATAGATTCAGCTTAACTGTCGCTCTTTTAATTATGTCATTCATTGCACTCTCTTCTGCAATGATTTAATGGCACCCAACTGGAGAATTAGTGCCACCAACTGTTTATCCTGATGCGCACAGCTGCTAATATTCTCATAATGGTTGTGGATAGAAACCATTAATTAATTAAGGTATTAATCAGCCTTTTCTTTTGTAATTTAGGAAATATGTGGTTGCAGTGTTGTTGCATCGGTCATCTAAATAGATACGTCATTTTTAGATATTGTAAAAATTCCTCTCTTGCCATGGTAGTCCTGCATTGCTGTGCATTAGTGCTACCTCTAACATTTAGCATCTATGACCATAGGTGTTAACACATCCATATTCAGCCATTGTACAAGCTTATGGCACAATCATACAAACTGTACCCCAGCTTCTTTGAAGGACATGATTGAAGTTACAGCTCAGGGACTGTCTGTCAAACGATTCACCGTCATTGAGTTCCTCTGAGCAGCAAGGAATGGATGTTGGTATAGTAAAGACAACAAAGGATACACCTGTCTTTCCAGTTTTGGCAAGAATAGTCTGCATTGCACGGCCATATTTCGAGGAGCTTTTGAATAAAGCCAGCCTTTTCAACCCATTGTGATGTACTCAATATTGAAATGCATATGTAGACAGAGGCGTCCCTGAGACACTGTGAGTAGTTCCCATTTTGCTGCTTGTTAAATGTCCCACGAGGGACTTTGAAGTGTGATGGATCAACATGACTTATGAATGCAGTTGGCACTCCTGAGTCCACAGATAAAAGTGCAGTCAGATAAAAGATGTTTACTCTCCCACGTCTGTCTGCCCGCCTCACATTCTTTCGGCTTGTTCTGCTCCAATTAATACCCCGCTAATTCTATAAATATAACAACATCTTTAATTAGGCCTGCCTGTAATCTCAGTACCGTGAAACAGATTGCCACAGGTAAAGAAACACTCCATGGAAATGACACTACATCCTGCTGCGGGGAGGGGGCTGAAGGTAGGAAATGAAATGGAGCGATAAAATTGAAATGTGATCCCAGCGGAAATTAGCATGCTAAAATGGGCCTGAAAATATTTATGATCCCATCACAGCTGTTTGTTTGTTCATGTTTTTTAGTTTTTTAATTACTGCCACTGCCTACAATACCTCATTCAGAAGTGGATCGCACATGTGTGTTTTGGTGCGCGCACACACTCACTCAAATTGGGGATGCATTGTATCTTATTAGCAGGGCAGACTCTTCTGCCAAGAAAAACCCTTTGTGTGAACAGCCATAAAATGCGTGTTGCCAATGCTTTTGCAGGTGGCCTAGAATTAATGAACAACTCAGTGAGCTTTGAATTGTTGTAAATATTGTTTTTAATAGCTTATAGGTATAGTAATTATGTAATTCTTTGTCAAAGATTATACATTTAATAGTGTTAATTTTTAGAATTTAACGACCCAGCATACTGGCTTCAAACTTGGGCGCTGATTCAGTGCTAAAAACAAGGCAATTTTTGCACATAATGTGGTCTACAGGTCTTTTTCACAGCAGACAATTTGATGTGTCATAATCGGAAAAACACAGAAACTGAAGCAGCTCAATAAAAGGATCAAATGCATTGATCACACAAAAACACCATAATATCAAAGTTGGCAAACTGAATTATGATGATTTGGCAAATAGGTAGTGAACAGAGTATAAGTACTTGGACTTGGATAATAGAGAACAGATGATGAAAAAACGGATGGGAAACCGATAATGACAGGAATTAACACAAACTGGAATGCTTGAATATAAGCAACTACAAAATCAAACAGGAATTGACGTTAACTCGAGTTCATACAAGTGTCCATGTGAGTCATCACAGTACTCTGTTCTCTCGGGACAGCAATAGAGTTGTAGTTGCAAATGAAACCTCTATAAAATTTAGCAAATCCCAAGAAATGCAACAACTGTTTGAGAGAACTGGGCTGAGGCCACCCAGAGACCACATTGACCCAAGAGAGGTCCATCTAGATTTTGCCCATCAGCTCAGTGGAGCCCAAGACCGCTTTAGCCTGCTCAGTCATGTAGGAAGATGGATTAAGCCTGAACAAAAGAAAGCAGTTTACCTGGAATGAGAAACATGTAGTTGAGTTTCTGTTGTACCTCTCAGTATGGATCCCTCTAAGTGCATGGAGCTCAAACAGCACTGGTGAGTCAAGGAAGTGGAGGTCTTTGGAATGGGAGCAGAAGAGGCAGCAACGATCTCATGGAAATGCTCTGTCTGGCTAGAGAGGTAGCCTGCCATGTTTTCCAGAAAAGACCGGAAGCTCCCTTGCTTGGCCTGCAGCTGCTGTTTGTGTTGGTGAAGTTGTTGGCCTTTAGTCCGAAGGGCAGCCCTGAGAGGACTTGATCCTGCTGAGAACATGATGGACAGATTTTACTGCGTTGACAAGAACAAGAAACAAACTCAAATGCAAGGATCACACACAAAAAGTTCAAAAATACCAAAGTTTACTTGATCACTACACACACAGAGAGACAAACAACAGGCAGAAAGGCTGAGTTCAGAAACTGTCTTAAAATTAAAAACACAAAGCATTAGACTCAGAGAGGGAAAGGCAAGACGCTAAATCCAAAAACAGGCAGAGGTCATACACTAGGAAGTAGTTTGTTTAATTTTCTCACACATAAAATAATTTTCAGGCATACATTATTATTTTATTTTAACTTTGAAGTGAATTAACATGAACAAATTTAGCAGTTCCCTACTGCCTATAGTCTCTTTGAAACTGATCTATACAAAATGAAAAGCCTGAGAACAGAATGTCATGGCAGTTGTGTTGCTGGCCACTTAAACATGCACATTCACAATGACATGTGTTGTTCGCGCCAAGAGTTTGCCTTTGAGACTTTGGTTCCAGCTTTTGAATGATTGCAAATTTGGAAAGCTCTATGATAAAAGGATATGTGGGTGCTGAGACTGGAAGCTCAGCAGAGAGTAGGTGTCATCCCTTGAATTTACTGTCGTTATTCCACTTGCTCCTAGCACATGGCATTTAATGTTCTTAAGTAAAACATATCTTGAACAAATGATTGCTTATCAGTATACTTTTCCAGCCATAAACTTCATTAATTCAAAATACTTTTTACAACAAAAAATAATGTAGAATGTCAGAGCATTACAATTCGCAAGTAATTAGACATATGTGATTGCAAATTATTATAAGTTAAATACAAATCACAAAGCACAATCCAAAAATGTTTGGTGTTTGTCGAAGTACTTTGAAAACACTTCAGCAGAACCTTCTTTCACTAGAGTGGGATATGCAGTCAATGATATGGAACTTGCTGAATGAAGTACACAAAGTGAGCTGTTAGGCCAGAAGCAACTGTGGTTGAAGAATTTTCCCCCATTTATATTAAATTGGAGACTTCCACGAGTCTGGCTTCATGCCTTTCAGAGTCAACTTAATTGACTCCTGTTTCATAACAATTCCTCCATCAGACCTACAGAATGCATGCCTTGTAGTCTCTCACAGATTCTCCCATGTGTTGCCCCCAAAGATCTTACCATAAACTGTGCATTGCATATTCATCAGTTAGAATTTGCCTCCATCTCTCAGGAATATCATCTGAATAAAACACACTCTCTCCTTCTCTCCATCGAGCCGGGGTGCTCAGTCTTGCATTGGTTGAAAACACAAGAAGAATTTTCATGTGCGTAACGCGGTGCCCACTGCTCCCTGCATGTTAATTCGTCAAGGTCACGGAAAGTCCGGAGCATGTGCTATTTTGATCCCACAGTCCTCCAACAAGAATGGCCATCCTTATTAGGGAAAGCACAGCTCTGGTGATCATGTGGTGATTAATATTCATAAGCAGGGAGGCAAGAAAGAGCCTCTGACTGCCTACCAGCTATTTTACCTGATCCTACATGGGTTTTATGTAAATGTCTCTGCAGCTCTGTATACATTATTGAGATCAACTGGGGAAGTTCGAGGACATATGCTCACCTACAGATGCTGTTGAGGCTTAATGGGGATGGTGCTTAAGGTCTTTGCTGTCACATTAGCTTTCCCTGCATGTAACAAGCTCTTCATATCCTTTAGTCTCCAGCTCAATAATCTTTAAGTGATATTTCACTTAAGGAGCAGATGTTTCTGTGATGTGCGTTTTTATTTCCCCAACAACTCTTTGGGCTCTCTGACTCACTGCATCTCTGTTGGAGCATGAACTGAATGTGTAACCCATTCCAAAATTGTTTGTTGTTATTATCAAATGCTGGAAACAGAGAGCCTGGATATTAAAGGTGAGCTAGGATTGCCTGCTGTCAGAGGTAAAACTGTTGAGGATTGCATGTGACAACATTAAAATAACGTACATTTTCTCAAGGTTATTGAAAGCTTACCACACAAATCACTAGGAGAGTGTGTATGGGCACAGGTCTATTCAAATATTAACACACCATCTCAATAGCTATCTTAATTGCATGAAATGTCTCACGCTGGCTCTTAATAAGACATTCATATCTGAAATGGATGTTAATGGCCTCGGGGCATGGTGCAAAGAAGCCGAACCTGTCAGCTGTTCATCTGTACTGAGCGTCTACATTCTCTTTCTTGATTCATAGCCTTTTTCATATCTGTAGGTGTCTGAAATCTAAGAAGGTTGTGGAATACATTTATCGCTTTTTAATTTGGATGTGTTTAAAGTACATCCATTTGAGTTTGAACCGTAATGCCTTCGTGCTTACACTGAAATCATCCACTCTCTGCCGTATCTTGTCTGTAAACATTCCCCAGGTGGCAGAGTGCACAATGATGTGATCAGGGCCTGAAGCAACAGTGCTGTATTTTCTGCTTCTCACTCTGCACATTGACAAGAAGCTCATTAAGATAAGTGTTGGTGTCCTGACAGCCCAACATCCATGCAGCATCCCTGGTTTGAATTCAGTGGGGAACATTTGTTGCACGTCATTCCCATCTATGACCAAATTTTCTGTCACTCACTGGCAACTGACAAAATCTTGAAATTCTAGGGGGGATATCTACTACATGTTCAGGCCTGAATCAGTCAAATAGTGTTTTTCTTCACACACTGCACCAATGAAAATGGTTCCTGTAGAGAATGAGGTGGAAATCAAAAATGTGAATTATAAGAGGCATTACAATGTTACTTTACTGGCACCTTACCACAGACAATTAGTCTCCTCAAATGAAATATTTAAGAATAATTTTTTACCTTTTTACAGAAGCAATCCAGTCAAAGGAAGTGTCCCAAAGTGATTTTTCATAATCGTTCAGTCACTGATCTTTTTGTTGGATTGACATTGTGGAGCTATATCATATTTTCTCACACAGCCTTTCTCCTGCAAGACAAACACATGCTTGCACTTCCAAAAACAACATTCCTAATTTAGCAGTAAGAAAACATTACCTTTTGCAATCCAGTACTTTTCAGACTCATCAGAACCATATACAAATCAGATGAACTGCAACTGGGCTCATTTACTGTACATCTTTAGGCTTAGTAAATACCCCTCAGATGTTGTGCCCCTGAAGGGAATTTGTGACAGGTTTGGTATAAATATCCCCCCATGTATCACACATCAGAAGAGGCAGTTACATCAAAACATCTTCCTGTATTTTAGTGTCTTTCATGGCGACCCAGGACTGTTGAGCAACTGAAGTCGTATGTCAAGCAAGAATGGGTAAGAATTTCACATTCAAAACTTGAACTAGTGTCCTCAGTTCCCAAAAGAGTGTTGTTGAAAGAAAAGGTGATGCAATTCGGTGGTAAACATGCCCCTGTTCCAAATGTGTTGCAGGCATCATATTCAGAATTGGTGTATATTTACAAAAGACAATAAAGTTTATCAGCTTGAACATTCAATATCTTGTCTTTACATTGTATTCACTTTATATATTATATATGAAAAGGAACTGGAAATCATTGCTTTTTTTTACGTTTTGCGCATTGTGCATTGCACTTGTTCCCTATACTAGTATTCTGTTTGAAAAGCTTGTAATTCTGTTTTTCTAGTTATCATGTGTCACACTGAAACATATGGTCACATTTTCAGTGCATCCTGAGCTGTCCTGATCAGCAAGGATGCATAATCTTTGCAGGTGTAACGGGGGTCACAGCCCTGAAGCCTTGCTATCTGCAGAACTTAAAGGTTTAACTATGCACTGTGTACAGCACGTATTTATACATCTCTGTTTAGATAACAGTCACCCTGGCCCCTTTACTACTGCACCTCCTCTCATTCCCACCTACATGTCCCCCTGAGTCACCTTATTAAAATGCCGAAGGGCCACAGGAACATGCCTCGGCTCAGAATATGCTCTCTGTCAGACGCAGGCTTTGAATTGTATATGCACCAGTGGGTCATCTCTTTTGTCACGTTCCTTTGGGTAATAAGAAATAAAATACAAAGAGATAGCGTTTGGCCTCCTCTCTTTGTAACAACCTTTGCTTTTCATGGTGAAGCCTTTTATTTTCTCAGGGGTTTGATCCATTGTTAGTGCATTGTTGTCTGCTGCATGCTGGGAATGCCTTTATACTGATTTGCAGTTGCACAGTCATTTTCATGCTGGATTCTGTTTGTGTGAGTGTTGATGCTCTGGGCAAGAGCTTATTGGTTTTTGAGTTTCTACCAAAAACTCTCTTGTAAGTGGAGGGAATCTTTTTTTTTTTTAAACATCATATCATCTAGGTTGTACAGTACACAAAGACATTATAACACTACTTGGTAACTATTGGGTAGATCCTTTACAGTTCACTTAAGGTTATCATACAGTATTTTCTCTCCTCACTTAATTTATCTGACTGTGTCTCATCATGTTTCAGACATGTTTATTTGATTATTTAACAAGATATGTGAGATTTATTGCATTTGAATTTTGATGTTCACTTATGCAGAGTCTGTTTCTGCTCATGCATCATAGAATGAGAGCATGTTTTACGTATTGGGGTTACCTGGCTTAAAAAGAGATTATACATTATGTATTTCAGAGAAATCCATATTGACTGTATTTATCAGTTTCTATCTTTCTCCATCCCTGCATCTTGTGCATTAAAAACTCTCCTCAACCGTAATAAGAAATCTTTAAAGTCAAATGGCCCAGTGACACTCAGATCCAGTCAGAGGCAGCCACAGATGAGCAGTCAGGCTGACATGTTTGGTCCATATCAGGAATCCTCTAGCAAGGCCTTTTCACTGTGCTTCAATGGTGCCAAAGTCATAGCTCATTAGTTTGGATTATGGAGCTCTGTCAGGGAACGAGTCCCTTTCTCTGATGTTGTATGACTGCAAATGCAATGCTGAGGAAAATGCCGGGGCTTATTATGCAGATTCCCCAGTCAAGATGTCTTTTTCATGATTCAGTTATCCATAGCATGGATTTGTGAATGTGTTTATTCAAGAGAAATCCTCAAGAGAATTATGACTTTGAAAGAATGTGCACAGATGTAGAGGAAAGGCCAAAAAAAGTTTTAAAAAATGGCATATTTGTTACTAATGTTCGCACTACACTAAAGTGTTTTTGAGTTTTATAAGCAGGATTAGACTGTGATCTGTGATATAATATGAGTTTTTAATTTCAAAGTTGAGTGAACAATTGTGAAGAACAAAGTAAATCCATAAGCCAAGAAAATCTGATAGTTAAGAGGGTTTTTTTTGTGTCGGTTCAGTTTTTGGAAAAAAATTCTGAAGGTGCACACAGAGGTGTGGACAAGGGTTAGCATAAGCTTATAAGCTTACATGTTCATGTGGGCCCTGCAACAGACTGGCGACCTGTCCAGGGTGTCCCCTGCCTTCAACCCCCCCGCGACCCTGCAGAGGAGTAAGCGGTAGATAATGGATGGATGGATGGATGTTCATGTGGTAATGAAATTCTGAAGCAACCATAGACTATTTGTAATCTCCCACAAAACAGACTTTTCTTTGGCTGTTCAATTGTCCAATACACTTCTATAGAGAAGGTCACATGAAAGTGCTCTCGTTTTTGGTTGGCATTTTACCAACACTTTCACACATTTCTGTATGTTCTTTTAATACTGAGCCCTGGGTTAAAAATACTAATCAGTTGAGTCTCTCTCCTCTCTTTGTTTTCTAACAAAGAATTTCACACAGCCCTCTAGGAAGTGCACTGCAGCGCTTCATTAAACTTTTGAATATTATGCTGTTTAAAGTGTTTCTAATGTAGCTTCCTCCTGTAGGGCAACAGCCAAACATGCAGTAATAACAGCACATGAGTGCTCACAAACATTTATGATGAGCTATTATGCTGGAAGAACTTGTGTCGAGGCGTTGATGTGTTTTATGACCCAACCTCTGACATCATTTGAGTGTCAACCATAGACTGTATAAAACTAACTGACTCCCTTTTGGAGCCTGTCTACTGTTTATTCGAGGAACTGCTATTTTGCACTTCCGGGTTGGCTTCATTTTTCAGCGCCGGAGGTTGCCGCTTGGTGTCAACAGGCAATAGTGAGAAGCACACCACTGCAAGATGCAGATTGGTGAGGCAGCTGGCGAGGCCCCGTGGGTGCTGCAGCTCCACCTGGAATCTCTTTGGGGCTTCACCTGCTATTTCCTCAGAGAAAACAGAGTGTCTCCACCTATCAACTCCCAGTCATCTGAGTGCAGAAGATCAATTTGCAGCTACGTTCTCACAGGGACTGACACTTAATCAGGTTCTTGTTGTGAGACACCTGAGACTGACTGACGTGGGAGGTATATGATTTTCAGGTTACTGTTCGAATGGAGGAAAAACTAAAGCAGAGGGAGAGATGAAAAGGATGGTAATGTTTTTTTAACAAGCAGTCTTTACTACTCTAACAGCATTGACCCAAGCCATTGATGCTTCTGACAGATGGCAAAACACTGAATCACTTAAACTGTATGATACAGTATTGAGGAGCAGGTGTAGTAGCTTCGAAGAATAATATGAATGTGATGTATCAAAATGACGGTATACAATAAAGACCTACTCTTAGGCATTTGTTTTGTGCCGGCACTCTAAGAATGGGCTTCACAGATGCTTTAGCCAGTTTACTCATGTTCATTTATTGTCTAAACAGCCGTGGCAGTGAATTTCAATATGGTTACGGAGAGGTTCATTCTCTCGCTTGTGCAGGCTACATGCACGAGATACCTGTAGACAGGCACAGCAAAACCCGAGCCGGGGAAACGGAATTGGTCCAATCCAGATTTTATAGAGCGGCTTTTGTTTTGTATTGTATTCCATTATTGGGGGGCTTGCTGTAGTGGCTCAGTGACCACTGATTTTCTGCCAGAGCCCATCACATTCAATGGGCTCCGGCTCCCCCCTCCACCCAGATAACGACAGAAAGCATTTCTCAGGGCTTTTAAACACTTCTTGGAGACTTATCTATAGCCCTGATGGCCTGTCCACACTAATCCATTCAGCCCTGCACCTCCCTTATACCTTCTTATTGATAAAGTGGCACTATTTTATTAGACTTGAAGCGGGCAGAACAGCTCTTAAGGGAAATATCTTGTTTTTTTATTTGAAATGGGTTTAGAGGGTATGGAAAAGCCATTTGAATTATATGAGCTTTTATTTCATAAACTCAACATCCCCCTCTCTAGTTTCCAAATACCAGTCAAGGCATATAGCATTTTAATAGTCCCCAATAAAATTCTTGTTTAAGTTAATGTATCATTAAATTGAAATAGAATGGTTTATACAGTGTCGTTTTCGCTGTTGTGCTGAAGGAGCCCGAGCTGCTATCAGATCCAGTGTGTGTGTTGGGTGGGTTTATTGACACTTAGCCAGTGAAGAGTAATTGGAGCACTGAAGAAATGAGAGAGAGGGAGACAGAGAGATAGAGGGTGAAGGCAGGAAAGAGAGATGAGATAGAGGGTCTAATCTATGTGGTGTCAGCCCAATGCCAGATGAAATCCACCACTTCTTTCATGAGGAAAGGCCTTGAGGTGCAGATCTAATAGGAGGGATTGGGAGAGGGATGGCTCCAATCTACAGGTCAGTCCTGTTCAGGGTTTCCCACCACTGAAAGGACAGAAGGATTATTAGAGCTGGAGGCTCAGAAGAACCTTCTTGGCTAAATCTGATCCATCATGAACACTACTAGCTGGAAAAACAGTTACCCACCCTACTGTTCCTGGGTGGCTATGAAGGTGATTTTTGGAAAAGTGTAACATTCAGGCAAGATTTCAGTAAAAGCTTGTCATCTCTTTGTCACATGAGTGAGGTCACAGCAAGGGGAGAAATGGAGGATGGTTGAAGATGGAGCGCATGTCCGGGGCCAGCAGTTGAATACGTCTTTAAGGAGCTAATGCTGTTATCTCAGGGAGTGTACCTGTCACTAATCTGATTGTGGTCCTTTCATTCGCCCCATGGCAGATTGATGTTGAATAATCAAAGGTGGTGGTGCCCAGACAAAGCACAAGGCCACAGGGATTAGTTCCCGTCTAGGAGACATTGATTTGGTTTTAATGCCCACAAATATTGATAGACTGCAGAGTGGAGGGGCCCAAATACAAGACTGAGTTTTTCGTAGAGCCAAGGTTCTCTATAACCCCTCTGGGGTCTGTGATGTCATTCAAGACCAGAAGAAGAAAAATCACCAGAGCTATGAATCAAAAAAGTGTGTTATTACAGTTCCACTGAGATATACATCTACTGTGTGTCTTGCTATTTCTAATGCCTGCTGATTGTGGGTGGCCCTGCCTGGCTCCAGAGGAGTTGGTGTGCTGCCATGTTTGCACACTAACTGGCAGCAAAGCAGGAGCAGAGGGGCCAAAGATCTTTGATGATCAGTGGAGCAAAAAAAGAGACAAAGCCCTCTGGAGGAATGGCTTTCATCCTTTCTCTCTGTACCTCTCTATCTCTATCAATCTCTCTCGTTATGATGATGCGTAGCAACTAGCAACACAGAATACACTGAATCATAGAGGGAGCTCTGAACTCAATTGCATGCCGCACAAAAGAGGTTTTGTGGTTTTTCATTGCGTATAAGCAAGCTGCACATCTAAAGTACTAATTCAGATCATTCATTCGCACAATCTATCCGCAGGTCATGCCTCGTTGTGCTTGTTTATGCGCTACCTGTGTGTGTGGTCGTGTGTGTGTGTGAACATGCATTTCTGTGTGATGCTGCAGCTCAGCTCTTGTGTAGGAAAAACCGCCAATGTGCCTGGGGGAAACTGGTAAGACATCAAATATGGGAGCAATGCAGGTCACCTCCTGGGAAAATCTGAGGCTTCATGGAGCTAGACTGCCGTGTCCTTGAATCCCAGCATACCTCTCTCCTCCTCCCACTCTTCCCCAGAGTCAGTTCAGCCCAGTTATCACACAAAGCATCCAGGCAAAGCCTGGGAATGACATGCCACAGAGCAAAAGGCCGTTAAACCTGTGAGGAAATTGTTCATTACCATGGGCTTGCCTTCCTTTCTCTCCATGCAGGTGTAATGTTATTACACTGCAAGTCTGAGCCTCACTGTCTGTCCTGTACTGTGAGCTGCCAGTCTGTCTCCTATGGCGTCATTGCTCAGCTCCAATGATGAGCTGATTGAGTTGCAGCTGTAATGGCAGATGCCTGTCAGTCTCACTGAGTCTGACGGATGGGGATCGGCTCCTCAGTTGGCATGTGAGGGATTATTAGAGTCACCGATTTTATCCACCCGCTAAACAACAGGGTCACTATAAGTGAAAGTGACTGCAAAGAATTAAGTCACTAACTTGAATAGGAGATTGGCACTCGGAGAAAAGTTTGGTCCAATTGCAATTTTAAATCTGCCAGCAGCTGGCACAGAGTGTTTTTCATTTCATAAATTATTATTTCTCTTGCCGATTTTGCCGATTTTTGAGCTTCCCTCAATTCTAAATTTTGGGGGTTGATAAGATGAGTTGCAGCAATAGATTACCTTGACTCAGTTTTCACTGTGATTTTATAAAATATAAAATAGCTATGAAAGTTGTTCAATTGGCCTAAAATGGAGGGATGCATCAATCTGGTTTTTGTAAACTGATATGATTTTGCATAAATGCCTGGTCAGTTTTATACTACTATCATGTCCTCATATCGGTCCTAAAGGAAAATTCAGAAGCCCACCAATCCATCAAAAGTCGTAAAGATATTTCACATTCCCATCTCTGGAATCATGAAGCTAGCATGGCTGAAACATTTAATTAAAAACCATACCTATAATACATTTAATTTCAACAATTCTTTGGATGGATGGATGGGTGTAAAATCAATTGTTGTCTTCCATGAAGTTGATCACAGTGCTTTATTAGTCATATGTGTAAGACAAAATGTGCAAAACTCTTTATTTTGAGTTTCCAAAAAAAGGGCCTTGACTCTATTAAACTGCTCTTTTTGTGAAGGGGGAGTCCACTTTGTGCCACAACATGCAGCCCCAGCGGCAACTGTGCTACCACAACACTGTTACATACCAGAGCCTCTAATGGGACCTTGTGGTTCAACGTGACCGGTAACTTCCACTTAACTGGTGGGTCTCTCGTCATCTCTCTGCTGAGGATGTCCTGAAATAATGAAAGCTTTATCTAACATCAAGGAGAAGAAAAAGCTCGTGCACTACTGATACCAAATTTGTTTGAAGATAAAGTTTCCCTGCGGACCTCCGAACTGTAGGAACAGAAACATCCTTTCATTCTGCTTCAAAATGATTTATGTCTTCTCCCTCATCTTTGGCAGGCTTGTTCATTTTGTTCCTAACAGATAAGAGGGCATTCATCTTTTGTCTTTGTAGAGCAATAAAATGATTAAGTCAATTAAAAGCCAGCCAAGTTTCTCTGTGTGACAAAGCTTCTATGGCCTTAAATTATCAAGCCTTGGTGCTCTCTCTTTCTCTTCACACACTTTGTTCAGTCAGTGTATTCATTTGTCAAGGTACAAGAGGACACCTTGTCTCACACTGACAGATAAAGTGATATACATGAAAACAGTTACATATTCATCAGCAGTCTTTTACAGTCTCTTAAGCAGTTTATCTGAAACAGTAATCACCTCCAAAAGCAGTAAAATCTACCCCCATGTGCCTGTTCCACTTGAGTTGAAAATAAGTTGATGCTACTGATGTAGTTATGTATTGATGATATGATGAGTTATGGCTATCAAACTGGGGGAAAAGCAAAATGGCTACTTCACCAGACAACACTGGAGAATCAAATTGGTACGCACCGAAAAAAGAACGCGTCATTTGGAAAAAGGTCATCATCAGCTGACGACTATGTAAAGGTCTGCCATCCTGTTTGTGTGTCTGTCGCTCTGTCTGTCAGCTTTGGTTCAATGACAGAGACGAGGCTGGGAGCCATCACTCCAGATGACAACAAAAACCATCTGTCCCCCTGCTCATCATTAACCCTGCTGGCTGCGTCCCGGCCGCTGTGCTGACATAGATAGAGGAGAGATATGGATGAGGCTCCCTGCTGAAATAACTGGCAAAAACTTGACATATCCCGGCACAGACGGATGATTGCATCATAGCCTGGCACATTTTTTTTTGTAAGCAGCAACAGAATGATTCTTGACATTTGTTTTTTTTTTCTTCTTTTCCAAAGTGCTTCAGTGTTACTGCCTGTAGAGAATGTCTTCGGGCTGGAGCTGATATGGATATTTCTGTCAGGCAGGATGAGGATTTCTCTCTCCAGCATGTGCTGCCATGCCAGCTGTACACAATGAAGTCATTCTAATAGGTTTTAGTACCATATGCTGTGATTACACATTTGCACAATTGCACATTGCACAGTTATGCAGCCATTATCTTTCATTATCCATAATCTAGTGTAAATCTGATCTAAATCCTGAATCACTTTATTGTATGTACAGATTGATCTAGCAGCTAAACAACATGTTGCATCAAAATCTACAGCTACAGCATTAAGCTGTTGTGTCACCCATAAATCAAACACACAGCCCTTGTCATGTGATGTCATGACTGCTGTCTCCTCATTTTCAATGGTGCTTTCATGTTCTTCCTGTCTTATTAATTAGTACACAGAAAAGTAAAGAAGATAATATGTTGCAAAACCCAGATTCAAACATCAAAAAGTGACAAATGGCTGACTGTTTGCTAAGGTGCACAGAGCAAGAACATGTTTGCTTTATTTCCTAATGAAACAGGCGGGTCTGATACCTGACATAAGTGCTGTACGAGATGAGACGCATTTATGAATTATTTAAACGTGTATTACTATTTACTCAGCCATCACAGAAGAACACATAGGCCAGTTTAGAGATACAGCATACACCTCTTTTTTTCTCGCTGGAAAATGCTGATGTATAAATATTTATGACTTGTTCTTTTATCTGCAGCACTAATGTGATATTAATGATGAAAATGCTCCCGCAGAAATAGGCCTTCATCCATCATCAGAGGATATAGCACATGAGACGAGTAAAAAGCTTTTAATTGACCATTTCAACTTTCTGAATCTACGCGCTGATTATTCCCATTAGAAATTCAACATAAAAAAAAACTTCAGCACAAGGTTGTTTTTTTTCTATGAGCTCTCTGCAAGTCTGACTGGCCTGGTGTTACTTTTATTAGTGGTGTGTGAAGCAATCTCATGTTTAATATCACATCTGTGTATATTGATGCCAAGTAGAAAAAAATTCAATTTTTGTTGGCCGAGAGTAGATGGGATGTGGGGATTCATTGTTGAGAGTCCTGGAGGTGTTATACTGTATGTGCCTACTCAGCAAAACCCTTGTATGTCCACAATAACATACCTGCAATCACAGTTTAAACCTCCAAGCAGAGGTTTATCTACAGTTGTATTCCTTTTAGTGTCTGATTCAGTTTGTGTCGTATCATGTACTGGCCTTGCTATCTTTAATAATTATTTTATATTCAGTCATTCATTTACACACAATTATTGGACATTTTAGTCAAAGGCGCCCTCACGTTCATCCGTTCAGTGAAGCAGAGGAGGAGGTGAACATGATGGTGCTCCCATGTGTCTCCATCGGCACACCGCTACCAGGAATGTTTCTCTCAAACGTGCATTCATTTAGTAACAAACTGGATTAACTTCAGCTGCTGGTGGGGGTGGGGGCGGAACGACAGGCTTTTCTTCATCTTCCTTTTTATGCTTCACGCGGACATGGCTGTGTGAATCGATGCTAAACTCTGCTCAGTATCTGGCAGACTTCCAGCTCTTCAGAGGGGATAGCGACAAAGAACTTTCCAGCAAAGTGAAAGATGGAAGACTCTGTTTTTAAACTAACAGCGGCTGGTGTAATGTTGTGACGGTGATCCTGCAGCACTACTCTCCTGACCTGGAATCACTTTTCATCAACTGAAAAATGTTCTACTCCCTTTGTTCCACTTGGTGAACATGCAGGAGGCACAGTGTACGCTCACTGACCATATGCTGTGTGTGGAGTGAACCTGGACTCCTTAGTTATTGTTCACAGTGGTTTAATCAAATTTGTGTTGGACCACAGGACTTAGTGACTTCAGTCCCTTTGCCCTGACCTCTGTGGTAATGAAGTCATTTCAGATCCTTGTGTTGTCCCACCTCAAACCCATCACTGACCAACTCCTGGACCCCATGCCGTTCACCTACAGAGGCAACAAGTATCCAGACGATGCTGTCAATGTGGCTTTCCACTTCATCCTCCAGCACCTGGACTCTTCAGGAACCTAAGCCAGAATCCTGTTCATGGACTTCAGCTCTGCCTTTAATACCATCATCCCAGCTCTGATGCAGGACAAGCTCTCCTAGCTGAAACTGTGGAGTCCTTCCACTTCCTGGGCACCAACATCAACAGCAGAACATCAAAGACAAAGACAACGTTGGTGCACTTCAGCAATCATTATCGAGTCCGTCCTTACCTTTACATTACACCGCTAACAATGATGGTCACGTTCTATCCTAACCCAGGCACTTAGCCTCTTGTGGACTTGGAGCCTTCAGATGATAGAAAGGTGTCATCGATGTAAGCAGTGCTGTGAAACTAGGGCACTAGAGATGATCAATTTCAGGGTAATGTTTAGATGCATGCGTATCACATTATAGTGTGTGTGTCAGGCTTTCACACACACAGCAGAGACTAAGGACAGAGACTGTGCCCCTCGTAAATGACACCAAAATATGGTAGCAACTAACAGCATAGGTTTTTACATGACTATTTTAGTACAAACATTTACCCGCCAGTGGAGAATTAGGATCATTTGTGCCACTATTATAAACCTAAAAAGAAAGTGTATCTAATCAGAACACTTAGTACATGTATGTCCGGAATACTATATTGAGTATAAAAAGGTTAACAATACTCTAACATGCAACCATATGATGGTTATTGGGTATATTATTTACCATTTTATTATTTACCAGGCTACTAATTAGCAGAAAACACAAAGTGCAGCTGAGGCTGATTGAATGACATTTCGTGTTTGGTCATAAAGTATTAGACAAAATAAATGTTTGACCTGATAATGGAGCTAAATGAAAAGTAGGTGCAGTTTGATCAGAGTCCATCAATAGTCTCCAGTAGTTTCACTCAAAACCACAAATGTCAACTCCAAAATCACAAGATTCATTGGACCAAACCGATCAACATTACCATCCTTAGAGCCACGTCACTAGCATGGCTAAAAAGTATTTGAAAGATGATAACTGTGATTCTATTTGGCCAGTAAAAGAATTAGAATAAGCCAGAATGCCAAGAGACAGAACTGTGAATGGATTTAGCACCAAAGACAGGATGTTGTGATTGTTGTGATGACACACTTGCTGACAACACACAATGACGGGCAATTTACAGTCATTCCTCAAAAGATGACATTGGTGAAAAAGCCACCTTCTTTATCCATTTGTGTGGTTTTGACAATAAAAAAAAAATTTGAGGAATGCACGACCGGCTGGGGCAGATGTAAGAGAAAATGCCCTTGAAAAGAACAGCACATCTTACGTGTGAGAGTGGTTTCAAACAAATGGTGAAAGTGCTCGATAAGAGATATGATGTGCCATTGAGAACATATTTCTGTCAAAGAGCTCGGCTGAAGCTGTACAATAAATGTCATGACAGCACAGCAGCTGTGATTGAAGACATCCAACATGTTGCCACAGCCACAGATATATGTTCAAGCTGTGCCACAGAGCCCCATTTGAACTGACCCTGCTCCTCACAGTATGGAAAAAAACCTCTGCCAATATCTTGAAGGTTGTAAGTGTCAACCAGATGAATGGGTCATGATGGATATGGTCTGGATTTTAAATCTCTGTGCAGCCAGAGAAACGGAAAAAGAGAAACGGATCTTGATATTTCAGGACAATGAAATATTGCATGTGCTGACCTCCTGACATAGTTCATCAGCTCATTCACGGAGGTTTTTCATGATGCTTTCTGCCTTTAACCTCTATTGATGTCTTTCTCACCACTTCTTTTTTCTCTGCCTTGCCCACACATGCATTTTAAGTAGGAAAACTTTACCTTGAATGATGAGTTATTGATGCAGCGTGCCGGTTCTGATCTTTTGTTTGAGCTGTGAAAGGATCAACCGGCACCGCCTGTCATGAGGAGTGCCCTTGATTGGCCATCAATGCAGTGAACAACCGGTGAAGCATTCTCATCATGTTTGCCTCTCGAGCATATTGGCAGCACTTGGCAGAAGGGCATGAGAAATTGATTTGGCAGTAAGTGGAGTGAGGTGAAGTGTGTTTATGTATGTGAGAAAGAGAGACAGAATCATGCTCTTACGTGTAAATTAGACTAAATTGTCGGAGGCACAAGAGGTTGAAAAATTTGTTATTCTAATAAACATGAAGGCATTCTTTCCAGATGAGAGCCAGCATCTGATGCTGGTTAGAAAACACATTCCTTAGAGAATGTAGTAACAGACTTTAATTGGCTCAATATAAATAGGAATGCAAAATGTCAGTTTTAATTAATGCATTGATAATTACCACTCACTCAGAACGAGGCGTCCAGGCTTTTGCACTACAGCGACAAAGTGTGCAAGTGTATAGTTCCACGCATCTGTTTATCATATTTAAACCATTGTTGTTGTTTTTTTTAAATTAGATGTTTTTTTGTTGCCTGTGCTCCAACAACGTGGCAAAGAAAATTGTAAAAGGCAAAAATTCAGCCTGCTCACTTTTCCATGCTCACACCATGAATAAACTGAACACCCACTTCATTAATGTAGCTTATCATGGGAACAGAATACTCAAGCCACTTAGTATTGCACTTCCCTCAAGTTGGAAGACTTGCGGAAGACAGATAACAATAAATGGTCAAAGTCGATTCACACAGGCCAAAATACCCTGACTTGTAGTTCTTAGTTCCCCATAATGACTTTATTGCCATTTTGTTTTCACTTTCTTTATTCAAATAAAGACTGTGTTAGTTGTTTTTGAGTAGGGCAAATTTGATTGTGTTGAACAACTGAAACTTAAGGTTAGTCAAATACTGTGTTTGTATTGCGTTTTCTTGATCCACTGTAAAGAGGAAAAGATAACATAGATCCAAGATCCGTAGCGTAACCCCCTATTCACTGTCAAAATAAAACCAAAACTGATGGTTCAGTTAACGACGAATGAGGGACACGACATTACATTCAAAAGGAGAGCATAAGTGGCGGCTATATCAAAATAAATGTCATTTGCTGACAGACGATTTAAATGTCATTCAAATGTAATGTAACATAATTATCAAAGTACTTGAATGTATTTAAATGATGTCCCTTGTATGCCAAGTCTTATTTATTTTCCTCATAGTGGAGGACTTGAGCAATCTTCTTGTATTTTTCATATGATCCCTCAGCCTTGAAAATTCATATATGCAGTAAAAATTATATACAATTGATGCTGTTGGCTGAGAGTTAGACACCACCACAATCTATTTTGTGCTTTATACACACAGACCAAAAGAAATAAGAGGTGTTCTATAGTCTAGTTTACCTATGCTATTGTTCTGCTTGTGGTGTGGGGTGGTGGTGGGGGGGGTCTAACAGCCTAATAGTGCTCTATAAATAGAGGCATTCATTTGAGAAAGGAGAGGAAAGAAAAGGTTTCAGATTCACTGGAAACTGAGCATGCGTTTTTTCCCCTGCGTTCATTTCTTTGCATAACCAATACATATCATATTTAAAATTAAATATACTTTGAGAGCATCAAAAGAATGTTTTTATTCAAAACGGCAGCCTTTCCTTTCCTGTTCTGCAAACGTATCTGTATTAACTTCAGAGTCAGGGCCAGAAAGGGATGAGAGATTTGTCCTCAAGTTACCCAAAAAATGCTGAATTTGTTATTATTTAACCATACCTTTGCAATTTTGGCTGGCCTGCCTGCTTTTTACATGTATTTAAAAAATTTTCATTGATTTATGCTCTTGCCTGTGAGACTTAATCAATATAAACCTATAATACTACTATGAGCAGATGAGACTGAGACATGGCATTTTAATGTTTTGAAAATATTCATCGTCCAACACTTTTGCCTATGTGACTCTCTAGATGTCAAGCCATAGACCTACTATGAACGGAAGACACAGTATTTTTATTCTTATTCTCAGATTCTCCATCATTTGGTCTTTGTGTGCGCTGTTTTGTTTTTATTGAATATATGAAGCATGGAGATACTAGTTACTTGTGGATGCTGCATTTGTACCTGCCTCTCAAAATACATTTGAGAAAAAGTGGTATTTCATCCAGTGGAAGCACTGTTTGACCTCCATGTGAGATGAGCAGTTAAATAAATATCTTGTGAATAAGCTGAGACCCAAAATTAACCCTTGTCACTCTTTTCACTGCTTACTGTCTGTAGTGGATGTCAGAGTCATAAAGGCAACACCTTTAGCCCTTTGCAAGTTTCTCTGTTTGGCCCAGTTGGCCCAGTCTTCAGCCTTGAGCTTATCGGTGTAATGACCTCGGTGAGAAAGTGGAAGCAGAAATCAATATGACGGCCCCAGGTGTTTATGATGTGTGGATGCACTCTCTAGCCTCTGATTTAAGGGAGGCAACTGCAGAATGAAATAAGTTGTGCTGTTCATTTTTACGAGTGCATCCTTTCCCAGTCTCAGAAGACTTGAATCTTCATGCACAACTTTAATAGCATTGTTATATACTTTTTTTTTTAGTACCTCAGAGATGCCAACTGGATTAAATTGGAGTTCAGTTATACTCCTTTAAAAATGTCTGCAGACTGAACTTTTAAACAGCTTGTTTCCGCAGTGCCTGACATTTTGCACAAGTGGGAGTGGTGGAGTTGAGTGGAGGATCTCAGCCAGACTTCAGCCAGAGAAGCTACAACTTTTCTGACTGTCCTTCACAAATACAAACCAGGTGAAGGGGTCAGCAAACTGTGGGTGAGAGGCATTTAGAGACGATACAGTAACAGTGTTTTCCACCTCACAATTCTATTCTATGAACTGAATTTCTGTCTTCACCTCTCTGTCTTGAAAGGATTCTGATTGGTTGGCCCTCTTTGGTTCTTTGCTGGTAGGCAGCCCCAGTTTCCACTCCCTGAAAGGGCATATACTGTGCAGGCATAAAGATAGGCCATATGGTAAAATCCACCTTAAAATACAATTGATTATCGTGTGCTGTTTTCAAGATATTGTACACTTTCAATTTGTGAAACTGAACCAACATCTGCTTAAACTGAACAGCAGACAGACACTAGTGATGATGTCATCAACAGACGAACCCTGCAGCTGCTCCACAGACAGTAAATAATGAAAGTCTCCCAAGTCACTCTGGCAGCACCGTGAATATTTTACAGGAATATGGCCACATCCTTTTATTCACAGCTGTAAGCCTAGCACTAAAGTAAAACTCATTTTGATGCCGTAGAAACTCCCACAGAGTTAGTAATTTATTTCAAATGGACCAACTCCATAAGTGTCATCGAATGGCATCATCAATTCAGGTCTAGATGAACTTAGAGAAACAGCTGTTTGTTTTGTGCATATTGACGTTATTGTCTAAAATCATTCAAATCAAATTGAACAATATTAATTTAGTTTTGTGGCGAATGTTCCCTTTAAACTGCCCAGCATGGCAGCTACCAAGAGGGAAGAGTGATTAATGGAAGCGAGAGCTGGAACACCACCATATTACATCCTGGAGTGCTCAGGGAATGTGGACTCTGTGTGTGTCTGTCTGAGTGAGTGTGTGTGTGTGTGTGTGTTATTGGGGCGATGGGGCTGGCAGAGATTTCATTCTCCATCAGCCCCATCTCAAAGTTCACGTCTACCTGGGTTGGTACTGTGATCACTCAAGCAGAAATAAAAGTGCGGTAAATTCAGTGCAGTGCTCTCACTATGGTCTACATGCACACAGAGGATAATCATACATGGATAATAATTTTTGTGGTCCTTATTGTCTCATCTGTAGCAACATGTGTGGTGTTGGAGATAAATTTAAAATTAAACAGTGTGTGATTTTCTACTGTATTTGAACATCTATTGCAAAGAAACTGCTGTTGCCCCTTGGAATTATTGGCTTTTATTTTATCAGTAATTATATGTTTACCATATTATGATATCAATAATGGGTAAATATTATTATTTGCAATATTCATTTGAGTCATTTCACCCACACAAACTGAAGCACTTCACATCTGCACACCAGAGGAGTTTTCCAGGGGAATATCTAGCAGACAGCAGATGGTTCAAACGGCATATGTAAAGCTTTGATATCTGCACAGACAAACAACACTGAATTTAAATAATGCTCTAGATTCTTAGTTTAATTACTCGACATACTGTATTTTCAAAGAGCAGCCATTTATCCTTTTTATGCTCATATTAACTTTGATAAAAGAACTAAAATGCATCACTTCACAAAACAGAAAAACGGATGAGTTTAGTTTCTTCGTGCAGCTATTTAGTTTGATTTGTGTGATTGTGCGCCACTATTGTTGCAGAGACAAACTCCACTCCACCGCCCGCTCCCCATAGTAATGTAATGATTGATGCAAATAATCCCTGTCCTCTCTCTGAACTTTCCCATGTGCACAAGGAGGACGTCAATCATTCACGGAGCCTACGAAATATGAAATGCTGGAAGTGAGACATATATAAACACAGCCGTTTCCCTCAGCAAGAAAAATCTTACACTGAGCCAGAGTTGCATAATCAGGCAAACAGACTGCAGGCTACATATTTACACAAACAGGGGTCATAAAACCAGCCCTCCTGAGTCATTCGTGCTCAGGGCAAAGTGCTCTCAAGGAAGGAGATTTATTTGGTTTCATTATGTTTGCATGGTGAGGTTGGTGCAGCCATCATTTCTATTAGACACTTTTCTGGCCCATTAAACCTCATTACATATTGATCCTGTTTCTCGGGATGATAATGTACCATTTATTTCCATCTGTTCCACTTCCACCCTTTTATTCTTTCATTGTTCATATATTATCATTGAATGCCAGTAAAGACGCTCATTTCACTTGTGCTTAGATTGTGACAGGTATAGTTCTTGCCCTAACAGTAAACACAATGTTTATCAGTTTTGACACGCAAGTAAACATCTGCTGTGTTTATGGCCCATGTCAGTGTGTGCTATGTTGACATGTTGACAGGCATCTTCAAACTGACGATTAAATTGAGCTAATACCTACACAAAGCTTCTGTTCATGAAGACACTGATAGTAATCCTCCCAGTTAACCTTCATTTCTCTGCTTTATAGACATCTGCTGCACAGTTGTAGCCTCATGTAACGTAAACACCTAACCTGTTCATACAGTGATGCCTCTCGTCTTTATTGACTGCAGATAACATATTGTCACATTCTGCTCATATTTGCTTTCCCATCTGTAAGTTGGAGACGTACTTCTTGACACACATTTGCATATTTACATTTTCACACCCTGCAGACCAGACGTTAAGCATCCTTCCACCTGTAAAATTCACAGCACAGGCGTGAAGGGTTTTATTTATTGAAGCAACTTTATTTACTGCGTCGCTATCTGCAATCCCACTCTCCAGCTTCTCGCCATCATTATCCATATCCCAGTCTGTGATTTATTTGATGTTCTTTTTTTCTGCACTTCTGCTGCTGCAACCATGCAATTTCCCTGCGGGGGATCATTAAAGTTTCATCTCATCTCTTCATACATAAACCTGTTTTACTCCCCCTACCCTTTATAAAATCGCCCACTGGTTGTCCCTTACAAAGCACTGCATCCTCAGTGTCCTTTAGAAACCTTCCAGAGATGCAACGTTTTCGGATATCAGACTGAATCGACAACCAGTTTGCATTTGCTTTGAAGTGTTTTGTAGTAACTCCATGTGAAAACAGTCGCTGACCATCACATAATGCAAAATTGTAAGTATGTATAAGGGTCTAGCTGAGTTCCATCACACTAATAATGCAATATTCAGTCATCAATACAATACAGTTGACCATCTATAGAGCCCTCTGGTTTGCTAAAAAAGTTCTGTTAAAAAGACTTAAAAAAACATTTCTAGGTTTCCGTCGACCCATCTCTGCCCCAGTTGTACCAGCTGAGTAGTTTCCTTGGAGGCTGTCAACTCACCTCACCCTCACCCTTTGCTGTTCGTCCGCTGCATGATCAGCTGCATGCGAAACAGTGTGCGATGATTTCTGTGTGCATGGCAGGGACGTGAACGCAGTGACAGCCCCTCAGTGGTCGTTCTCGCTGTCACGGGGGTGAGGTCTCTGTCTGAGGCCACCTGGCTTCCCTCGGGGGACATAATTTATGATGCTAATGAAATGTGAGCATGCATAGGCCATCGGAAAGTAAGTGATGAATCTCCTGCACGGAGCTCGTCATCCATCACGGAGGTCCCCCCTGCACGGAGAAGCCTACAGGAAGCCCGAGCCTGTTCTTCTCTGATTAATGTTTAGACTGATGCATCTCTATGATTATCTCTTTTGATCGTGTCATCTCTTTGTTATTGCTGCTGCGGGCTTACTCTGATTAGATCATGGACTTAGGGTTCTATTTTAATACAAAGTCATTGTGAGAAATATTTGACTTTGCCTAAAGAGGAATTAAATCATCAAGCAGAACAGCACATCTACTGCTGCACTGCAAGACTGTTCTGCAAACCAGATTTTCCCGCTGCTATTCCCCTGTTTGACCTCGCTTATTTTCCGTTAGAGAAAAGTTTAGTTACGTGGCAGTTGTGCCAGATAAGTTCTATTGTTTAAATGCAGATTGGATCCATTTATTTTCACTCAAAGACAGAACATTTGAACAGACAGTGGGGATTTTTGCAATTACATTTATCTGAGAATGTCCGTTGCTTTGTACACTGAAAAGTAATTTTGGTCAGCAGAGATTTGCAACCGCTGCTACAGCTGCTGAATTTAAACAGTCTTTTAGGCATGTTTATTAAAGCCCAGAAGTGTTTATCTGTGTGAAAGAAGTTTTGCCCTCCAGAATGGCTGCCTTAATAAAGGTGCTTCAAATATATGCAAATATATACCCCTCCCTCTCTCTGTCCTTGTCTATCTGTCTTTGGACAAATTTTATTTTTCATGCAAGAAAGGATACAAGCAGGTATTTCCAGATTCCAGATCACTCAGTGGTGCAGAGTAGGTTTATAGCTATGAATTTTTATTTAGAATTTTTTTCTTTTCTTTATTCTTTAATGACATTTTGTTTGGGATAAAAAATACTTTATTTTGTTTGAAGTAAATAGTGAAAAAAAATAGCCAACACAGTTTTACAGAACCTAAAATGACATCTTTAGATTGCTTGGTTTTAGAGGCGTGACTCTGGGGACAGCAATGTCAGTCTGTCAGTCAGTCTGTCTGTCTGTCAGTCAGTCTGTCAGCAAGTCAGTCCACCACTGTGGTGCAGACTGAAATATCTCAACACCCACTGTATGGATTGACATGAAATCTTGTATTTTGTATACAGGCTTTAACATTCAGGCTCATTCATTCAGGCTCCCCAGAGGATGAATCATGCTGACTTTGGTGATCCCCTGTCTTTACCTCTAGTGCCACCATCAGATTTTGGTTCAGAGTCTAATCTCTCAACAACTGGATGGATATGAAATTTGACACATTCTTGTTGATGAATTCTAATATTCCACTGACTTCGCCAAAAAAATTAATGACATCCTCATCAGCCATTGTCAATGTCAGCTGGCTGATATTGACATTATTTCTTTGCTGTGCCAAATCACATCCTCATAGAGGCTATTAGTATTACAATTTACAATCATGTAAAACAGAGTAGCAAATGATCACACTTGGAAGCTGGAGCCAGTGAATGTTTGACAGCTTTGATAAATGACTTACAGCCTCTGAGAACTTGGTTTCAAATCTCATGTATTTCTCTATAATATTTTAGATTCATGACTAAATATGGGGGAAAAAATCAACAATAATGCTGAAGATAATATTTGAGAATGTTTAAAAGCTGAAAGGTTCAGCTAGTCTATTTTATCCAAACCGTGTGGTTGGGGCCTGATCACATTTGTTTGACAGCATCCTGGCAACAAAAACAAATGAAAAAACAGTCATCACATTACATTACACTAAAATTACACTAAAATATTTTTCACTCCTGACAGTGGCACATAACCTTTTTCCAGCAAAGACAACTTTAAACCAGTGAGACAGGCACAAACACGCACGTGAAATGAGCAAACCATGTGTTCTAACTTTGGCAGAAAATGTTGTATTTATGTGTGAAGTGAGAAAACATGTATTCATGCCTTCAAATGATTGGTGAATTGTTGAAATTGTTGTTGTTAATCTACCAAGTGACTAATTGTTTCAGCACATTTCATTTTACTAAAAGCTAGTATAATTATGTTTACTGCAATTATTGTCATGTTAAATTCCTTTAACGACCCTTGATCTAGACGTGACGTCTTTGGTTTACGTTCATTTGCTTGAACAGATAATCAGTTGAGGAAGAACTGAAAGAACCCACGTTGGCATGAGCAGATACCACAGCACCTACCTGCTGAGCCCCCAACATGACTCCTTTAATACTGTCAACCTTTGCACGTGTGTCTGTGTGTAGGACGTATAAGGAGCAGTGTTTGCATAATTAGATAGGAGTGGTGAGCAGGTTAGACTAGCGTTGGAACATCCCTCTCCTCACATCAGCGGTTCCGGTTATCTGAGCAGCTCTGTTCCAGTTCCCTCAACACACAATGGTCTCTGTAGTGAGTCTGCATGAAACAACCCTGCCAAGACGCCCTCCTCCACCCCCACCCTCCACCACTGTCAGCTCCAATAGCTTTCCACCTCGCCATGATGAAGTGTCGGGCTCTGCCCCCGTTGCCCTCCCCTCATGCATGCAGACTGGTGAGCCAGCAGAGTAGAGAAAACAGGCACAGCTGGTGTGAGACATGAGGCAACACTTTCTGCACCCACTATGGATGATGTGCTGCTGGGCTGCATAGCATAAAAAGTAAACCACTTCTAAATTAATTAACTGCAGTCAGAATGGTAATTAGTTTGAAAGTGCCAGGGATTTACTTTGTGTGAGATAAACGGGGGGGAAGGAAAATCGAAATCAGTGCGAGAACAGAGATAGTTAAATGAACAGGAGGAGTAGTTTACAAGTACCTCTAACTCCCTGTCTCTCTCTAAGACGATGCTGCACATGTTTGACTTTTAAAAGCTGCCACTTTTTTTATTTTATCCTCCTGTACGTGTTGCTGCCATGCTGGCTCACTTACAGTAGTGCAGCTTTCTTTTTTCACAAACCCCTGAATTCTTTGTACTTGCATATCTATGTTAATATTGTTTCTGAAGATATAACAACCTTGAGGCTGACACTAATTAAAGAGAGGGAGAAGAAAATAAAACACCCTTTCCCTTGTAAACAAATTTTAATGAATTCGTGCGGAAATGAGACGTGAAGGGGATAAATCCCTCATCATTAAGCACTCTAGGTTTTTCCTGTTCTTTGAGTGTCTTGTTTGTCGATAATGTAAGCATGCGTAGTGTAAATGAGCACTCCTGATGCAGAGAGAAGAAATAATTGAACATGTTGGAGTTATGAGGCTGCAGTCGTAATCAGAGAAAAGATCAGCTCAGGAATCAGTTACATCTTTCTTTCTCAGGTTAAACCGCAGGATGTGTACAGGTGAATAACACATCAGTTGTTTGGGTCGTACTCGACATAATGTACTGCATGTACACAATATGAGAACTAACAAGGCGTGCCGATCGGGAGATTCCCTTTAGATGTGTTTTCTTCCTCCCTTGTACCAGCCTTTCACTTCTCAGATGAGATCCCCCCCACCACCACCACCACCACTCCCGCCGCCGTAGGGGCTCATGCTGTCTGTCAGGCAGCCTGCTATTCACAAATGTACATTTCTGCTGCGTGGGTGCTTACATAGAGGTTTTCCTCACAATGACTTGTGGCATAACTCCATTTTACAGCAGTCATCCCCAGTCTGTCACCTTGTACACAAGGAAATTGTGAATGTGAAAAGTATGCTCCTTGCTGACACATTCATAACCACCGTAGATTGGAATAGCTGCTGCAAAACACATGATTTAACAGTTACTATAGAGCTTAGGCAGCCAGTTTTATTCTCATTCCCACCACCCCCAAACACCCATAATTCTTGTACACTAATCACTCTAGTAATTTTAAATATATGCATCTGTAAGGATTTCGTATGAAAAGAGTCTTTGCTAATGCCAGTTTAGAAATCACAGAAAAAAAGCTTATAACTTTAAATCATGCCTCAAAATCAATGGACTCAGACGTTTCCTTCTGTATCAAACTAATCAGGTGGTTGTTGTCTGTGTAGTGTGAACAGGAAGCCAAAGCAGCAGGACTTTCATTGAACAAAATGTCCAGGCAATAGGCTAAAAACACAGAGGTTTGATGTTCAGACATTCGGCAAGGTTAATCGTTATTGACTTTTCACCAGTTTTCAATATTAGTTATGCAGTGCAGCATAAAGCTTGACAGGTGTTATTTTTAACCTCATGATCATACAGGACAACATTGCTTTAAAGTGTGAAAAAATCCTCACATAGATTTAGAGTTATTGTCTTTTGTTTTCACATTAAAAAGTCACTTTTTTGGCAGGGATTAACTCCAATGCATCACATGATGAATGGTCACCCTCATTAAGTAATAAATGAGGTTCTGCTGACCGGCGGTGAGCTAACCTCATTCGACTTGGAAGCTTTTGGCCAGTCAGGGTTCAGTATTCTTATTATTACACTTATGAAGACATTTCTCTAAACTGCCCTCAAGTCCTCATGCAGCACATTATGTCAATCTTCAGCTATGCAGTATGTTAAAACCTCCACCTCCCATATTGACAGTTTGAAACTAACCAGAAAATAGCTGCCATGCCACCGAGGGCCAACACAGATCCAACAGTGACAAGCCTTCACAACAATTAATATCATTACCATAGCACGCAACTAATATTCCACATGTCAAAATATTATTCTTCACAGCTCATTTGCACTGACTGTTTTTCGTCACGCTCTGCGTCCTGTGGTGCAGAGATTGGAAGGATTGGGGGGGGTCAAGGGGACTGTGTAATGGAAACAGATCTTTGTCGAGGCTCACCCTACAAGGCTTAGGGGCTGTAATGCCACATTGCAGAGCACCTGCGTCCAGAATCCACTCAAAGCTAAGCAGCTAGCCCTCATGTGGTCAGCGTGATTACACTAATACGATTAGCCCTTGCTTTTCTATCCTGTCTGGATTAGAATATTAGACAGCTGAGTAGAAATTTTTTTTTTTTTTAGATCTTAGTGATTTAAGCGATTACCAGCTCCAGTCTGACTCTCCTTCACACACACACACACACACACACACACACACACACACACACACACACACACTGACATGCATGATTGCAGAATGCACGCAGACCAATATAATGTACTTCTGTGTAACCCAAATAGATGACACAGTTAGTTTTGGTTTTGCCTTCCGTGATAGGATGTTATTAGTTCAGTACTTTTTTGCAACCTTAACGACACCCTGTGGATATTTTTCTTACACAGTACATTTTTATGCGTTTTCTTAACAAGCTGCAACTGTATTGCTTTTCAAAATACAGGATGTGATACATAGGTGTTTAAAGGAAGAAATGAAAAAAATGTGACTGTGACTAATTTTTTTTCCATGTCAATTAAATAATTTTTTCTTCAATGTCAGAAAATAGGCAAAAATATTCCTCAGAGTTTCCCAGAAACCAGAGTGACGACTTCAAATGCCTTGTTTTGTACAACCAACAGTTCAAAACTCAAAGATATTCCATTTACTGTAATGAAAGAAAACAATAAATTTGCACATTTAAGAAGCTGTAATCATGCATCAAATGTTTGACATTTTTGCTTGAAAAATGACTTAAGCAAAAATAATGGCAGAGTCATTTCCTGTCAGTTGACAGTTCAAGTAAATAACTAATCGTTTCAGCTCTATAAAAGATGAATTAATGAACTGAACTGAAAATTAATAAACTTGGGGCTAATGAACTGAATCAAAATAGTGAAATATATATATATCTGAGTTTCAAGACATTTCTTAAGTTTGCTTTGATAATTTGTACATTGAAGAGGAACATTGTTGTTTTCCACATTAGGCCTGCACATAGTAATTAAACAGACACACACTCCACCTGTCTTACCTGGTGCCTGCTCCTGCCCTTGTTGTTTGGTAGTGGTATGTACTCCCTTTTCATCTCTGCTGCCTCAGACCAGCGGAGTACAAACCTGCTGATTACTGACTTGGGTTGTGGTTAAGAGGAAGTGACAGTGTGATGAGTTCTAGACAACACGCAGCATTCTGGGGTAATGCCTATATTTGTAGCCCAGCGGGCCGAGCCATAACACTTACCATTTAATAAGCAACAGCCTGCAGGGAGCTCTGGGCTTATTCATCCTCCAGTAGCTTTCTGCTGAACACACGGCACTGTGCTGGGAGCAGGAGCAGACCAGTCAACTGTGAGCCTCCCCTGGCCGAGGACACAATATCAGCGCTGAACTGGCCTGGCTGGGGCATCAGTGCTGTGGCTTATAGTACATCTGTTTATCCATGTGTAAAATTTCCAAAAACACACATATCCGAACACGATGAATACTAGGTGCCGGACAGGATTACATGCGAGACATGGAAAAATAGAGTACACACACTAGATAATGCTCCCATAAAAATTTGTTCCTACACTATCATGAGACGCTTCAGGCGCAAGTCCTTCTTCAGACTTAAAGCAAATGCAGAGACACACCTTACAAGTACCTGTCCACAGGGGTCACCTGATACAACATGTGACTGCAAAACAGTAAAACAAAATGAAAAAAAGAAATACATACAACAGTGAACCTTGTAATGACAATGAGTATGTACAACAAAACCTGTAAGTTAAATTCATATTTGCAGTATATTCTAAAACACCTAAATATAGCACAACAGAATCATGAGGTAATTAAACCCTCATATTTTATGGCATATTGAGAGGAGAAAAAGTAACTCTGCTGGTTAATAAAACATAATGCACAATAGTCCCCATAAAATACACCATATATCACATGGCCAGAGCATCAAGTATGAATTGTAATATAATGCAATAATAAGAAGAATAACAGAAAAAGAAAAATGAAGGAGCTTCTGCCAATCAAAGAAGTTGTTAATATTTAATAGTAATGAAACAATACAACAGCAGTGGAAAGACAGAGCAAAACAAGCTGAGGATACAATGTCAACATCAACATCAGAGCTGTCATGACAACACAGGGCATATCATGAATCCAAACACACACACACACACACACTATGTAGACTGACCAGAGAGAAATACAGAAATGGCTGCAGGGCAAAGTCCTCATTTAACCTGCTTAGAGCCTGGGAGTCCTAGGTGTAAAGCCAAATCACTAGTAATATGGAATCATAACATGCAACGCCAATCATGTGATCTACACGCTCAAATGGCCATGTGGCATCGCCTGCATTGAAAACTCCCTTTTACCACTGTAAACAAGAAATTCTGAGCACATGTCCAACATTCGGTGCATTCCACACAAGCTACTCACAACATTTCATCTCGTCAGGTACATGAGCTCTGAACTGGTCAAACATCCCTGTTGTGGAGGTAATAACTCATTGCTACTCAAAAGAGAAGCATTTTGGTTCTGCACCTTGGACTCACTGGCTCTAAAGGGGTTATATGAGGACTTTGCCCTGCAGCCATTCCTGTAGTGACTCTTTTGTGCAGGCGCTCTCTGGTCGGCCTCCTCTACTTACCAGATGTGTGTATGTGTGCGGATTTATGATATGCCCTGTGTTGTCAAGACTGTTCTGATGTTGATGAAAACACACCATATAATTGTATATATGGTGTATTGTCTGGGGACTTCATTGTACCTTTTTATGATGCATTATGCTTTACAAACATGCTGACTCACTTTTTCTCAGTATGCCCTAAAAATATGACTGTTTATTTTCCTGATGATTCTGTTAGGGTAAATTTAGGTGGTTCAGAATGTGTTGTCCAGAAATTATACAACTGGGTTCTTTGCACATATTGTACGATTCATTATTGTTCATATTTCTTCTTTTTGGTTTACTCTTTCGTAGTCACATGACTTGTCAGGTGGCCACTTTGGACAAGTACTTGCCAGGTGTGTCTCTGTATTTGTGTCATGTCTGAAGTGGAGCTTGTGCCCAAAATGTCACATGGTGGTGTAGGAAGAGGTTTTTATGGCAGGATTTATGGCAACTATTTTTCTATTTTTCAGTCATGTGTCTGGATTTGACAGCTGTGACTGACTCATGTTTACTTCAGTCATAAATGCATCAGTGGTTATATCTACATGTTCTGGCCTGTCTGTTGGCCAGACTCCAGCTAAGGTTATATGCAGTCAGCTAAGCTGAATGATCGATGTCTGAGCTCTGACCTCTTGTTTGCATGAATAAACCAACAGAATGTAATATGTTGATAGTATGTTGATTGTGAAAAAACATCAAACAACAGAGAAAATAGAATACAAAGAGATAACGATCGCAGCACTGATAAAGGGCATGAGATCCGGACTCTGGCTCAGTCCAGGCCATTAACATTGTTGTTTTCTATGCAACTCCTATAAAACTTGAGCATCACTCTTGTAGACGGCATCAGGTTTCTTCCAGAATTTCTCTGCTTGTAACTGCATTTATTTAGCTGTCTATCCTCACAAGCCTTGCTGGCCCCGATGCAGTGTAACATAGCATTTATGGTCTGCTGATGGTCAGATGCAAGTCCAACTTGTAAAACCAATAGACCCTTTTCACTGCAGACATTTTGGACCCATTTACACAAAATCCAGATGGGACGCATGACATGTAGCCATATTTTTTCCTATGTAGGTGGTGTGAGCAATCAGATTTACATATTTCCAGAATGCTTCATAGAGCCATTTGCAGGAAGCTTTTTCTAAAGTTTGAATGGGGTAAAGGACTTGTCAAAGCAGGGAAAGCACAGGTGTAAATAATTTCTGCATTTTTCATCAAGGAAAGGTGACATCTTCAGATGTAGTATGTTTGTTTGCGGGGAAAGTACACAGGTTTCCCTCATTCAGAACTTCATATGTTCCCTTGGTTAAGCTGCCAGATGATGCTCAGATTTAACCAATCAGTATTCATAGTAGAGAGTCACCCTGGGATTCTCTTTTAGTCAACACCCATTTTTCCTGCATTGATGTCTCATCTCTCCTGCTGTCGTCGCTTGATGCCCCCTGTCTCTTCCCTCTCTGCTCTGTTCTCTTGCCCCAGGCAACACCTCTCTCCTAAGACAGAGATGTGATGGGTAGCGCTTGTGCAGAGAAGAGTGATGGAGCTTTTGCGACACAGCAGATGTAGAGTAAAAGCGGCTTGTCACACCAGGTACTTTTCCCCTCTCTAACAGATGGCAGATTTGCTATCACAAGTCTTTGTCTTCATATCTGAGGGAGAGATGGCTCTTGTCAAACACCCAGAAAAGGTGGCAGCGTGGTATTGTCTCTTTTCTAATCTGTGATATGACAAGAAATCATATTTCACGGCATAATTGTAATTATCTGCAACAGAAATACATGTATTGTACAGCATGCAGACAGAGCAGCATTTGTCATCCCTCTGTCCTGTCATTTATCCTCCTCTCTATTTTCTTTATTAAACTACATGGGGAGATAAATGCTTTCCACTTCCATCAAGGCTAAAAGTTGTTATATAAAAGCTGTTCTTTTGCACTCTCCCTAAGGCCCATTTCCTCTTCTTTTCTGAGGCTACTAGCAAGGATAAAGCACTACTAGGAAAAATCCTGCACCACCATGACTTATGGGCCATAATCCTCCACTTATGCATTGACAAGGCATCCCAAATACACAAAGCATATCCCTCTCGCTAAACACACTAAATCTAAAAGGATGAAGGAAATGGGACTGATTTCCTAATGCCTTTTATCCTCAGTTCTCTATCAAGTTCTCCTCTCTTCAACAGACTCTGGCATGCCATCCTGTTACATTTGTTGCTAGAATTAGATTAGCTTCTTATCAGATGAAGTCCCACTGAGTTTCACCTTGCACGGAGGTGATGTCAGGGTTGAGGCAGCGAATCCTAGAGCTGCTAAAACATGCCAGACTAAGGTCGGATCAGGTCTATCACTGGAGGTATTTGTGAAGTCAGGGGAGCGTTAACTATAGGCTTTCACTGACTGCTTTTACCTATAGGCCTGGTCCTACTTTAATAGGTATGGCTGAGCTCAACCTCAATTGAAACAATGTCATATCAACACTTCGCTCAGGTTAGAGTAACTGAGGCCGAAATTTCATTTTGACGTGTCCTTACTCCAGAGGATCAGAGAGACTCTCGGTTCTTAAAGGTCTCACTGCAGTCTTTTCTCATGTTCCCGTGGATCACTGCCAAAATCTGCCTGAGCTGAGGGAGAACGAAGCTGAAAAGAAGTATTGTCTGTGCAGACCGCTGATAGAGAGATACAGCAGTTGTCAGTTACATTCAAAGACACTGGAAAGACTAGAGAGGTGAAATACGCAGCTCTGATTATTCGGTATAGCCCCATTTTGACTTTGATAGATGAATTCTTTTTAAAAGAGCAATGACACTTTGCACTTCACAGTATTATCCTCCTGACACTAGTTACTGCTACTGTCACTGCGCTTCACCAAAGGTCTGTGCTGCTGTGCAACAGGGCGAAATCCTATCAGAGAGAGCAGAGCCTGGCTGACACACATAGGAGGCTTTGCTTAGATTAGACGGCCACAGAGCATCTCAGCCTTGGTGACATCACTGGGTTAGTTTACAACAACATGGTTTACTGTAAGTCTGTTGGCTTAAAGATCCAAATACTGTTGTCAGCATCCAACTAACAAAATATAACATATCCACACAGAGTCGGCAAAATTAGATTGTTGAAGTGGTATGCCAAAGCTTTAATATTACCCTTCAGTAGAGTTGGGGAATTCACAGTCCAACTCTCACAACACTGGACCCAACATTTCCCCACAATCCAAATTTATAGCATCATTTATTGAACCCTTCCTGTCTCCTAAATGTCCACTTCTTTCAAACTCCTTACTTCCACTTTGTAGCAGTCTCAAGCCCAAGCCACGCCAAGTGACATCATCAGGGTTATTTAGTTCAGAGGCACAGAAGACACCATAGAAATGTTTTTACAGGCTGTATAGTACTCCTTGTGATGAGTAAACCAAACTTCATGTTTAGAAGGATTGTGTGTCCCTTCAAAGAGACCTATTTTAACACATCCATCACATGTTTGGAATTGGTAAATACAATCAAGCAATCACTGCTATCAGTCATTGCTATTGAATGAGGTTCTCATTTTCAGGTGTGCCACTTTAACTCACCTTTCAGGTGTCCTCAGTGCCTGTTCAGCTTGGCACCTGTAAATACCACAGAAACACCTTTTGTCCTGTAAGTCAATCATCTGAACCTATTTATGCGTAAAAGCCAGAACCTGCCATGCTTTTGTCTAAATTGTCTTTTATTCAACTCAAACCTCTTTTCTTGCTCAAAATCTACAGAGTATATGCTAATGGGTAAAGGTTTATGTTGTTTTTTAATATCACAGTTAGTGATATCAGGCAGTGGACTATTTTATCCTTGTAAGAAGAACCTTTGAGTCATATTTATATAAAATATTATATAAATATAAATATTGTCCATTGCAGTGACATGGATCACACTTCACAAAGCCAAAGACCAGTTACACAATAGCCCAATAAGCAATTCTCAGTCATGGCCAAGAATGGAAAAGGGGCTTGAAAGAACAAAGCTCACTTACTTCACTAAGCCTCTCTCTGACCCAATTAGTTTAGTAAAATCAATTTTGTGTGTTTTTGTTCTCCTCAATCTGATGCTTTGAAATTACTAGAAATAGTAATAAGAAAGCGATCGTAGGAGCTTTTGTTGTTTCGTTGCTGTGAGTGAAATTGGTTGATGGTTTTCGAGGTTTAAAGACAAGCTAGCAGTGGCTTTACTCCACCTCTGATCAGGTCAGGAGACAATGGAAGCAGGCCAGGCACGCTGTGAGAGGAAGCGAAGCAGACGATGGTTAGTTGTGGAGTGAAATTTGATGGCTAAGATGAAGATTAAGGAGAGTGTGGATGTCAGCCTGGACTAAAAGTAGCATTTAGGAATAACAGTGTGTCTCAGTGTGGCAGAAAGAAGCACATATAGATGCTTTCTGCAGCAGAAATGTGGCAAATGTGTAAAACAACAGATCTATCCCGCGTTCTTGAGACACACAACAAAATAGAATACTTGGCAGATAATACATTTTATGGTCACTTTTGATAACACACAAATTTGAATCCAAATTAATCTGGTAAGAAAATGTTCCCTCTATCATATGAAATGCAAGAAGATCTGAGGGCCGGCATCAGCTATCCTCTCAATCCTAAGAGTGATGTGTCTGCAAATGAAGGGAACCAAATGTCAAGGACCTCAGAGTGGGTCCTGATCTGAATCTAAGTCTGTTGCTGTGTCCAAGTTTTATTGTTTCAACCCAAAACCATGTCCCTTGAGAACTTTCTCTGAATGTAAAATGCACTCTGTCACTGAAGGAATGTTTTTTCAGCAGTGGGTTCCTTCAGTCTTTACCCAGTGCTCAAAGGTTGAGGTCAAGGCAAATGTGTCCATTAAGATTAATGGCATCCAAAGTAAACCAAGAGAGCCTCTATGAAACAATGAGACTCATAAAAATTAATTGCTGCAATACAGCTGGGAGCTCCAGGAAATGTAGTGCTTCACTTAACAAAAATTACTGTGAGACCACAAGCAATACGCTAATACCCTGCTAGCAGTACTAGATTTAGCAATGTCTGTCTGTCAATCCACTGCTTTGGTCCAGATTGAACAACTCAAAAATTATACCCCACAAATAAAAGCCGTGTTTTTATATCATATATTACCAGAAGCACCCAGAAGTCAGTTCAGCCACACTGTGGATCAATGGCTTGTAAGATTACATTTGTAACTTTGGAGGTGTAACACTGTCATGCAAAGCCATATACCTCTTTATAAATGTTGTACTGAATTAGTTATTATTACTTCATCCATTCAACACATACAGAAAGTTATCTATGTGCTATGCTACACCCATTCACTGTACATTTTTAACAGACACTAGCTATAACATGTAGGCAGAGCTGCACACGTGAGTGTGGACACACACATACATGTCCTCAGTAGCTGATTAATAAGAGCACAGCCAGAGGCATTTACCACCACTCCATTATTCAGTTTGATTATCTGGAGGAAATGATAGAGTATTAGAGCTTTTAATGACTTTGGCATCCCCTCGTGTATTACTTGCTGATGAGGACGGTTTTAATCATTGTGCTGCGCTAACTTGGTCCAGAATCACAGCAGCATATTAATGCAATGTGTGGCAAACGCTACACAAACACAGGGTAACAGGCCTCATAAGCAGAAAAAGAGCAACATGGGGATGCCAGCAAATTAAAATACATGATTAATACGCCGATACTTTGGAGGAGCTGGGAATTTGTTCTATTGGACCTCTGGCGCTGTCTGCTGAGAAAATGATCATGCCTGAAAAGGTAAATAAGATAGCAAATGCTGACAGTGGAGGCGCACATCATTTCCAATTCCCAAGGTCTCACAATTTATATTATACACAAGTGTACAAAAAACAACACAGCAGTCTGGGACATGAGTTGGGGAAACAAGCTGAAGCTGTGCTTTCTATCTTTGCATACGAGTCGATGAAGAAAAGGTTGTTCTTCTCTTTCTTTTTAACAGTATTTTTCTCACGGTGCATATGCTGTCCAGTATCTTAAATCTCTAATAGCAGTGAAGGGATGAAGTAGTGAGCGAGAGAGAGTGCTGAAATTCAATACTCTCTCTCTTTGTTAATGCACCCTGGCAGCCCAGAGTCACTTGATAGGACTGGGAGAAGGTTGTGTGTGCAGTGGCGCCTCCAGAAGTTTTTCAAAGGGGTGGCCAGATGGGGCCACTTAAAATCTTGGGGTGGTACATCAAAACTAAAAGCCATAATTTCAGGATTTTGTTTGACTGTTGTTGTAAACAGGCATCAGAAAGACTTAAGGAAACGACTACTGATATACTTTAGTTTATTGTGTTATATTTATTATATATTGTGTTATATTCTGATTCGGACTTACATGATATACAGTATGTGAAACAAACACTCATATCTTTGCTTAATGCAATACAAAAAGAATTATTACTGTTACAAAAATAACTTCCCAACAGGAATTAACAGTCTGATTCTGATGATCAGGCTATATATATGCGTCAGAACAGTTTCATTTGCCTGTTACTGTGTTTCTTGGCAAACACATCCACAAAGTCATCAAGATTTATGGCTCTCTTTAGATGTTAATACTGAATCACCTGAGGAGGGGTGACTGAAGTGCCGACAGGCATGACAGTAGGCTCTGTCTGGAGTCTTTACTCTGAGAGTATTCCAGCCATTTATGCTTGTTGTACCAGTCTTTAGAAAAGCATTGTCTTCTGTCCCCTTGATATGTACGAGGGAAGATTTTAAGTTGTGGCTGCTTCACCTGCTCTGCTCTTGACTGGGAGATATCTATGATGAAACAAGAGGCAAAATCAGTTATTCTGCCATTAAAATAATAATAGTGGTAATAAGCGTAAACATCACCCCAAATGTTGATATCTTTATCTCTGCTTGCTTTGAGAGAGTAGATCAGAAAAGATAGCTGGTTCTCCATGTCTAACCTACTGTTAAATATAATTTAAGTGGCAATGATCCTTCTGAGGAAGCCTGTCAGTCTGTGTTGCTCTTCTCTTCATTGTTGGGTTTTTTATTCTTTTATGTTTTCTGTTATCTTTATTGGCTGGCGTTATTTGTCACAGTCCTGAAATGTTCAAATCATTGTCATCAGTGTTTCACAAGAGACTCAGATTTGACTCAGTCATGATATATCCATTGTTACCATGATGGACAGATATTATCATCTTTATTATTATTATTATTATTATTATCATTACTGTGTGTGTTTTAGTGCCTGTGCTGTTTACTCGGGGACATGAGGCCACATGAAAGACAAGGTCTAGGTGGCTACCCCTGGCCACTCCCTGGTGGCACCATTGTGTGTGTGGTCATGGATGTCAGTATGTTTTTATATCCTGAGGTTCCTTGTCTGAATCAACAGTTAACTAGAGAGCTCATACCATTACTACTATTACTACTACTAATACCTTTTGCCAGAGTGAAGATTTGCATTATTGTAAAATGAAAATGATGTTGAAAAATGTATGTGTTAGTTTAAATGCACAACCATCTGAATACATCGGAAATTGGAGTAGAATTAGCCATTTTACAGCAGTTGGACAGTCACATAACCAAAAGTGTAATGTTACTTATTACTTATATTGGTGTTATAAAAGCTATTATAAGCTGTTCTATTTGCTGGACCATTAAAAAAAAAGCTGCTTGCTGTAAAATCCTGGTCAGAGGCCAAATCTGTAGAAAAGAGACTTGTCGCCAGAGGAATTACCACTAATGGGTGCAGGGTCACAAGACCTCATGTAAAATGAGTTGGAAGAGATGTACGCAAACTTGCAATCCCCATTTAACTCACTTGGATCCAAAATGTTTCACTCCATCAGCTCCACCTGGCCTCAGTGCAAATCAGTTGCACCAGTTGATAAGAGTTTTTTGTACATGAGAGAACTGAGAAACACGTTCAGCAGTTTGACAACACATATGCAACATAACTGCGAAGAGAACCCCACTGAAGTTGACCATGTTGTCATGGTGTTGATGATCTAAGTATATTTTAGTTTTGACATTCAGTTTGCATGATTCTGATTGTATTGCACATATTTATTTGCATCTACACTATAGATGTTATGTGCCGGTTAACAGTCTGTGTCATGTTAAGTCTGAGAGTAAGTAAATCGAGCTACAAGTCAGGGCAACAACTTGTGTGCCTGTCAGTTGTTGGTGTCCCCTGAAAACCTCGTTTTGCAACTTTTGTCCATTATTTTCTCTTTCTGTTGGTGTCTTTGATTTTGCTGTTGGAATTTGGCATTTCTATATTTGGTTCTATTTTTATTATTTGCTGCACATTTTAATTTGCATATGTGTTGTCAGATAGGTGATGATATTTTTATTTGATTGTGCTTTGTCTGTTTCTGATTAATTAGTTGCAGTGCGTTGAACTCTCGGGGCTACTGTACAAACTGGCTACAACTGGATTTGTTTCATGTCACTGCTAATGTCTCAGGAACAACCACTCGGCCTGCAACTGCTCAGAACTGACACACACACTCTCAGATACAACTCATGACAAATGACTCACTTTATGTTTTATTTTTCTCTAGGTACGATTCATAAATGCAATCAAACCCTGACACACTGTGCTTTACACTCTTGAACTTGAAATAACTGCTCACTGGTGCTACACTCACTGAGAGAATATAACTCTCGCTCTCTTGTCAGGCTCCAGCACATAAAACACACTCGCCAGTGAGGTGGCGTCACCTCAGGCATGTCGGCCATCATCATAAACATATCTGAGCAGTAGTAGAATGATAATGAAGCCTTGTACTGTAACGACAAATTGCGTACTCCAGTATGATCTCTGACTATAACAGTGATGGAGACCTGATATAATTGACTGAGGGATCATTTGATTGCCTGAATGTGACATTCATTTACACAGCCAAAGTGATATAGAAGGTCATTTTCACAGTTCAGTCAGGTGGATGGCTTAGTGCACTGACAGCAGAACCACGAGAGGTTAATCCCAGCATCGCTCACTGGGACAGCACGGAAGGAATTAACATGACATGTAAATGACAGTGGTTTCCTAAAAAGGGGTGAGAATCAATTTTCAATATGCAGCAGTCTAGTCTGACCCCCACTGGCAGGCAACACCCCCCACCCCACCCCCCTCCATGCTCCCAGCAGAGTGTGTTAAATCCAGTCCAAGCGCAGGGCTTGAATAAATCTGCATTCAATTAACGGATTAGCCACTGTTTAAACATGGCTTCCTCTCTTTGCCACTAATCCGCCAAGTGGGTGTCTGTGAATGACACAACGCAACGTTTCACTAAGTTTGTATTTGAAATGGTTTGGAAGTTGATTCGAGGGCAAGCATCCTGCGTGTTGAGACAGTGGGAAATGAAGATCTTCCCCAGTAATACAGTGAGGAAACAACAGGTATAATGTTTTAGATGTTCTGACAGGGAAGGAAGGAAACCCAAATGTGTTGAATTTTTAGGGTAATAAATCATGTTGGACAGCTTGGATGTTGTAACGTGAAAGAGCTGACTGAGACGCAGTGGCAATTAGTGTGAATGTCAGAATGCATACAGGTTATAAATAAAGATGTCAGAGTAATTTTGGATTGTTTTAGAGTTGTTCCCTCATTTTTTTCTTCACACTGACACATTGTCTCTGTGTCTCTTTGTACCTCCAGTCTCTCTGACATACACAGGCAATTTTTGCATACACCGGTCTTATTTTAACCTCCTGGCGTGATGACATTTCCCCAGGACATTAATTCACTATCATTACCACCCGTTCAGGGTTCATCTGTTCCGTCTCCCCCTCCTTACCCCTGACCTCATCTTCTCTGAGGGCTGACGAAGGCTGTGGCCACATCCACTCAGCCTTTCTTCTGCCCCACATTCATCCATCACCTGGTTTCCTTCTGCTTCCTATTGATCGGATATTACAGTGAGCCATGACATCATTGATCGCCCCTTTCGAGGAAAACATTGTGAAAGGCATTAGGAAAAAAACCTATTTAATCATTTAAAGTAAATAAAAATGATGGGTAAGATTGTTATTATGTCACTAGTGTGTAAATCCGATTGTGATAAAGAGGACAAAATGCAGCATTTATTTTTATGCAAATGTGATGGATGTGTGGAATTTTTATTGCTTAGATAAAACAACTTTGATGTTGGAGTGTGTGTGTCAAGAGTGTAATGGAAGAGATTGGGATGTTGGAATCCTTTAATCACCATGCCAATATTAATGGAGCCCGCTGCTTTAGCCCCAGCTACAACAGCACTTCAGCTTTCCAATAACAGCTAATTAATAGAGCTCCTATCTACATCCCAGGATGGAGTTAAAAGTGTGTCACACTCAATTTATTTCTTCAATACGACACCCTATAGTGTGAGGAACGGAGACTGGGCCCTAAAAGCACACAAATCTGCATGGACAGACATACAAATACTTATTCACACATCTCCATGTAGCCCACACACTTGCATAGTGACTCACACCTGACAGATTTTCATGAAAACCATTTGACAGGCCCCTTAAAAAAAACAACAACATTGCAACATACAGTAAACAGACAGACACACACACACAGAAGCACGCAGAGACACACACAGACTTGGCCCGTCCTCATTGAGAAGACAGATCTCTTGAGCTGTAGCTGACATCATGTACTTAGCGTGTCATACAGATGTCACAGCGATGCTGCTCAGACTGCCAGAGAGCGCAGTCAAGTATGAATGGCAGAGCCTGCAATGAATTCCTCCGTCTGCTACAGCCAGTGGACCGTCTCAGGCCCCCACAACAACCCCCCCCCCCCCCTCCATGAATTACTGAGATAAGTGCCTTCACAGGCCTCACATGCCACTGTGTGTGTGCGTGTGTGTGTGAAGCTCCACACTTGGAAAGAGGCTATATCACACGCCTGGTGATAAAAGATGTTACATCAGTCATTTTATACAAACTGAGAAATGCCACATCATATTGGAAAACCTGTGTGCTTAATTTGTCAATGTGTGAGAGAAAGAATAACCAAGAGAGAAAAAGGAAATTAGTAAAGTCAAGACATATTTTTCACCGCTTCTAACAGGCTTGAAGAGCTCTTTAGCACTTCAACACTGACATTCGTCTGTATTCAAAAGAACTTATTCAACATGTTAACCGGTCAGGCTCTCTTTGATTTCTCTGGCATTTACAGGCCTCCTTTGTTAAAAACTAGTTTTCAAATTCTAATAAATAATGGCCCTCACAGCACCAAACAAATGACTCTTAGATCACACGGCACAAAAACAAAACGATAACTCAAATGATGCTAGAAGTCACTGAAGGAGTAAAAAAAAGTTTCTTGGTGTCAGTGGCAGGCTGATGTCAGGAAAAACGCATCCTTCCCTGCCATAGTGCCTGGCATGCAGACAAGTGCGGTGCAATGACACTGTAATAGGAGCTAATGAACCATCATCAGGGGAGATGATGTGCTGCCTAGATGTGGTGGTAATATTGATGACAGAGTCGAAGGTAGCCACAACAACCATCAGACCACCCATCACATCCCGCTGCCCCCAGAGGGAGGAAGAGACCAATTAATTACTGACTGTTAGTTCAATGGCAATTAGGCCGCTTGTAAGCCGGTATCCACTCCACTCCACGCCATTAGTTTCTAACCTCTCAGTGCCTTTACCTGAACCTGTTATGAGGAAAAGCATCCAAGCTGGACTGGAATGAACTTCTCAGAAAAATAATGTAAGCATGTGCTGAAATCCAGGAACAGAAAACCAGGAGAGAGAATGAATCTGCTAGAGACACTACAGATCCAGGCTCATTTCCTTTGAGATTGTATATAAGGTGGAAAAAAAGAGATGTGTGTATGCAAGAGATTATGGACTAGTACAGTATTCGCTCCAAAAGCAGAGACAAAGAGGCAGCTCAAACAAACAGTGTCTATTATCAACAGGAACTGAGACTTGTCCTACCTTGACCTCAACCTCAACCAAATTAGTGGTAATGAGACACAGCAAGCATTAAAAATGTCAAGCAGGGGTTTCTGATGAATGGAACCTCAGATAGAAATGTATGACTTACAGCTGGATGTCCAAATCTTGACTGTGTATGACATTAGATTAAATTAAATCTAATTAATCCCAGACAGGGAGCTAGCAGAGGAGATCTTTAAGCCACAATACACAGTAGTGTTTAAAAAAAAAAAAGAAAAGAACTGATGTTAAAGGTTGGACTCACACAACATGTTGTCATCCACAAATGAGCACCCTGGAGTCAGAAACTATTTTAATCATCAGTCCAACTTTCATGAAAATTAGCGTTTTCATTTTTTCTTATATCAAAAAATGTAAATCTTTTAAAATTAGTTGCCAGCATCAGTGTCTAAGGTGTTACTTTTGAGATTAAAAACAGACCAGCAGGCCAAACAGTGTAACTCTAAAGGATATTATTAATCTCAATTATTGTGGAACTGAACACACATGCACAAGCCTCATTTCCACTGCCACAGTTAACCATAAATAGATGTCTCAATAAGATACGGTATTCCTTTATCCGTCCCACAATGGAGAAATTCACAAATGCCTTTAATCAACCATTTGCATATCGATACTTGAACTTTCACCATTCACTTGACCTGCCATTGTGATTCATTTTCCGGAGTGTGTGGCTATTTTTAGCAGCCGTACGACTAATTCATCACATGCTTACCCGTAAACCATCATCAGCATCAATTATTAACCATCAGGAAGATGATCAATGGTAGAGCTCATATTGAAACAGACAAAGTGCACTGAATGAAAAGAAAAGATTATTGATTTGAAGAAATAATGGTTTAAATGTAAATAAAAATATTTCTACAATTCATCACTCCTAATTGATTACATGAAATTAATGTTATAAATGTGCATTTGATTTCAATTTTACTGCAAAAATAATAACGCAGTAAAACAACCTTAACAATGTTTTACTGCAGTGTTACATCTCTGACCTTACATTTCACATCCACCATTTCATATGACCCTCAGCTTTCTCTAGGAAACTGTGTGTACACCTGTTGTTAAGTATGTGTGAGGTGCACGCTTTCTGATCACACATTCTTCTTTTAAAAATACCAGCTTGTGTATGGGAGAGCACATATACATACATTTTTGGCACAGCTGTCCTTTATTGCATGAGATCAAGGCAAGACCAAAATCTAACAAGACCTTGGTTTGGGATTTGACCAATGCACATCAAATACTTTGAATTATTTACCATTTTCATTATTCGATAATAATGATGATTTATCATTATTTGAGGGTCAGCATAACAAGAAAACTTACTTAATGCATATTACACAGTAATTCACATGACATATGCATCACTGACATAGTAGGTACAATATTGTGCATGCAGTTTTGGCTCTAACCTCCAGCGTGTTAATATGGATCCCGTCTTTGTGTCTGTGCCTGCACCAGCAGCTACTGAGTGCTACAGATGGTCTGTAATCTGTGGCCATCCTGTCTGTGATGACTGAGTCACAGACATGTTTGATCTCTCTTTCCCGTGGACGCACGTTTCTCTTTGAGGCTCCATCAGCCCAGCCTCTTATCATCTGGTTGAGTCAGAGCATGAAGGACTTCATTAATCCTCCACACAGAGCTTCCAGGTGTTGGCTTCAACAGGAGGAGGTGAGACACAGGCTGTTCCTGGCACAGAGGGCAGATCTGTGTCTCACAGCTGGCCACATAGCAAAGTGATGGAAATGTAAAGTAATGTCTACACAAAGTGAAAGAATATATGTACATTAGATTTATTTTTGTTTAAACACCAGCTGCAGGACATTACAGTACATTAGTGAGAAAAGGCTTTAAATTGGCTCAGATAAGCCGTGTAGATTATTAATTCCAGCTCAGAATTCCCAAGCGGAAGGAAAATAGTCTTTGGCCCCTTAAATATATTACTGGTAAGAATAGCCCTCAGATAGTGTAACACAGGCTGCACCATTTTGTCAGCTATTAAATATAAAGAGGACGTCACATCAAGCAGCTGATCCTTTTTGAAGGTCACTGTGTGCAGTTTGACTCAATGTATTCTTTTGCAGTTGGTCCTGATAAGTCTCTAGACAGTGGATGGCAATCTTAAGGGTGGGTTATATATTTTAGGTATGTGACAGTGTTTTGTCCAAAAGTGCTGGTTTGAAGAAAATGACTTTAGAGGGAAAACGAGACTAAGAGTCTACATCCATGCCAGCAGCTTTGTGAGCTTGTATTGTTGCCTTGCACCGTATAGCTTGGCTTGACTCAACTCTTTTTCTATTACTCCATTGTTAGAAGCATAGACTGTATAAAATATGAACGTAGTGTCCGTGACGTCACCCATAGGTTTCTGAAGAGCAAAAATGAAGCAAATCGTAGTGCGTAGCCATCTTGGTAGCCTACCTCCGGTTACTCCAAATATGGACAAAGAGGTGGAGCGAGGGCGGAGCTGAGGCGGGTCGAATGAACGCTATTGGCTGAAAAAAGCCGCTGAAAAAAAGCCGCTTTATTCGAAATAATCAAACTAGCTATGGCTAACCAGCTAGGTTAAATGCTAAATATCGTTGCTAACCCTAACCCCACGACGATCTCTTAGAAAAACAGCTTATGAGACTAGAGCCATGTTTTGAACCAGGCTGTAAATATGTATTTCTATTTCATCCCTCCTGACCGCCAGAGGCGGTGCTTAAAGCACTGAATATCCCCTTCGCGCATGCGTAGTTCGAGTATTAATACCAAAATAGTCACGTGTGACCCCTGACGCCCCGGGAGAGTCTATAACTTCCGGGAGCCATCAGGGGGTCAGTCCCTTTTTCTCTTCTCGTGCGATCGAGTCACAAACTTTTTCCTTCTCGCTTAAACCCACGATTAAGCTATAACTTGCAGTCGCTGGTAGTTCCGTGACCATTTAGGTCGGAGCAGCGAGTGTTCGCCCTCCAGGGACTGCGACTGAGTAACTGTTTGTGTTTGGGCGTGGCAATTGGAGCCACCTGGACGCTAATGGCGCACCGCTCAGCGTCTCGCTTGCGGTGAAGGAGGATCCTCATTACCGCTCCGGACGCCAACAGGTAAGGTTGCGTACCCGCGTTCGAGACGCTCACATCGTATCTGTGTGTTTGCCTCTGTTGGTACAGGCTGCGTGCGCGCCGCCTCCCTCCAGCTACAGGTTTTGTTTGTCTCAAACGGCTTCGCTAGCGCGCCGTTGCGTCTTCGGCCAGAGCGTGTGGCTGTCACCCTCTGTCCCCGTACAACACGCTGTACTTCTACAGCGGCGTTTTGTTTTTCCGTTTGTCCACGACGGTTTGTCCCCGCTGTGGACGGCAAGCGCAGCGCTTCCCCCTCCAGGCATCGGGGCTTAGTTTTGTTGTTTATTATCGTTGGGGTCTTTCTTTTTCTCCTTGTTGGGACACTTTACGTTAGCTACCTGTAACTAGCCCTCGCCTTCCCCCCAGCTTGTGGCTACTGGGCTTGGTTTAATTGGACGGAAGCCTTGTTGTGCTGTATACTCGTTTTTGTGTTGATGCATATGCTATCAATATTCTTGCTATTATAATTGTTATAATTATTATTATCACAAATATTATTATTAATATTATTGCTATTTGATAATCATTCATTTAAGAAAGGAGGGGTGAGGCGGGCTATACTCGTGTCCCTAACAGCCTCTGCAAGTGCAGGTAGTGTACACGCTGCCTTCCCACACAGAGTGCTTACGGACCAGCCAACTGGATCCTTTGCTGGTGCAGGCAGCGTACGCGCTCCCTCCCCACAGCGAGTGTTCACAGACCAGCCTGCTATAGGTACTTTGCTGGTGCAGGCAGCGTACGCGCTCCCTCCCCACAGCGAGTGGTTACGGACTGGCCTACTACAAGCCCTTGCTGGTGCAGGCAGCGTACACGCTCTCTCCCCGCAGTGAGTGGTTACGGACCAGCTTACTATAAGCCCTTGCTGGTACAGGCAGCGTACGCGCTCCCTCCCCCCAGCGTACGGCTAGGCGCAGAATAGCACACCAAGTGGTAGCGTGCGCGCTCCCACCCGGTGCATACGAGATGGAGGGCTCTCACCTTTGCTCCTCCTGTGGGGCCCCCCTCCAGCCAGAGGACGGCCACGACCTTTGCCCCATGTGTCTTGGCCCTGAACACCTGAAGGAGGCGTTGGACAACTGCCATGGCTGTATGAATTGCTCCTACATGCCTTTGGCTGTGAGGACTGCCAGGCTGGCGGAGATAGGACCGCCACAGGGTGGGGATGAGCTCCCCCCATCAGGCCAGCCTGCCCCACCCCGGACCAGGCAGTCGAGACGTCGGGCTGAGGCGGCTACCACTAGCGCCGCTCCCCCTCCGAGGAAGAAGCCGAGGTCTAACCGCGGGTTGTCATCAAAGGTTAGCCAGCTGTCGGCCGAGTTGGCACAGATGAGGTCCATGCTGATGGCCCGCCACCCAGACCCTCAGTCAGAGGGGGCGGGGGCACCTGACCCTCCAATGCCACAGCTAACTCCGGAGGAAGACACACTCTCCCTGGCAGCCTCTGCCACTCATTTCCACGATTATGAGGAAGATGCGGAGGGTGCTACATCCCAGTTTTCGGACCCAGGCTCCCACTCCTCTGGCCTCAGCTCCCAAACTGTGTCTGAGGACCACTGTATGCGCGCAGTGATGCGTATGGCCTTGGAGCGTCAGGGTCTGGACGTGCCACAGGTGACAAGCTCTGCACCCGCGAGTGCTTTCTTCAGGCGCAGGCCGCCCCCCACCGCCTTTGCCGTGCCTCACTCGGTGGACTTCCTGAGGGAGCTGCAGGCCAGCTGGGCGGACACCAGGGCTGGCTCCCGTATGTCTGCTGATGCGCGTACCCTTGCAGCCATGCACAACGCAGCGGCAGTTGGCCTGGACCATATGCCGGCTGTCGAGCCATCCATAGCGTCCCTCATCGTGTCCCCCGATGAGGCTCTGCGCCGCGAGACCAGGTGCCCTCGGCCCCAGTGTAGAATAACAGATGACCTGCTTGTGAGAGCTTACGATTCTGGGGCACACGCTGGCCGCATTGGGAACTCCCTGTCGCACCTGATGCTTGCTCTTTCTGCGTGCTTGCAGGAAGGCGACGGGGGGGCGGACAACGTGAGTGCAGATAACATCACACTGTGTGATGCGGCCCTGGAGGCATTTGGTCACATGACCCGAGAGCTTGGGCGGATGATGTCCACGATTGTTCAGGCTCGACGCCAGGTCTGGCTGTCGCAGTCTAATCTGACTGAGGCATCGAGGAGAACCCTCAGGAGCCTCCCTGTGGAGCCGGGAACAGTGTTCGGCCCAGCCGCTCAGGAGGCACTCGAGAGGACCATACAGGCAGGACAGACCAGGCAGCAGCTTGCAGGTCTGCGTCGCATGCCTCCCCCCAGCAGGCCTCTCCCTGGCAGAGGGAGGGCCTCCACAGCCCCCCCCAGTGCTCGCCCTCCACCACCACCTCGCATGGCGGGCCACCGTTACCCTCAGCGCCCGACACAGACACAGACCCGTGACTTGCGGACCCCTGCCCCTTTGCCTTCTAGGCGGTTTCGGGCCCCGGACCCTGGGCGACCCCCCACCAGGGCCCCCAGGGGTCAGGGGGCGAGGCGCTGAGGCTGCGGGGCCGGCTGTCGGTATGTTTTCACACCAGCAGCTCAGGTACTGGGCTGCTCGAGCCTCAGACCCGTGGGTGGTTTCCACTCTAACCCACGGGTACAGGCTCCAATTCCGACGCCGGCCCCCCACAGCATGCCGGGTCAGAATGACATTTATCAACGACCCGGCGAAAGCCCTTGTGTTAGACCAGGAGTTGTCCGCCCTCCTTGGCAAGGGTGCCATCGAGGCAGTAGACCCCCTGTCGCACCCCGGGGGGTTCTACTCGACCTATTTTCTTGTTCCGAAGAAAACCGGTGGATATCGTCCCATTCTCGACCTCAGGGGACTCAACCGGTTCCTCAGGGTCATGCCATTCCACATGCTGACCTCTGCGGAGGTGTTACAGACGGTCGCTTGCGGGGAATGGTTCACATCTGTGGACATGGAGGACGCGTATTTCCATGTCCCTATTGCCCCCGAGCACCGCCCCTTCCTTCGCTTCGCCTTTCGGGGCCACCACTGGCAGTTTCGGGTGCTACCATTCGGCCTCTCCCTCTCACCAAGGGTGTTCTCCAGGTGCGTTGCCGCCGCACTTGCCCCACTACAGTCAGAAGGCATGAAGATACTCCCGTACCTGGACGATTGGCTGTTGTGCGCACCATCCCGAGCACAGGCAGCGGAGGACACGGCGCGCCTTCTGTCCCACATGGCCCGACTAGGACTCAAGGTGAATACGGGGAAGAGCTGCCTTGTACCGTCGCAGGTGACAACATTTATAGGTCTTTCCCTGGACAGCAGGACAATGACAGCCTGTCCGTCCCCCCACCGGGTGGACGATATCCTGGACCTTCTGCTCCTTTTCCAGGGAGGCAGACGGCTGCCATACCGTATGTTCCTCCGACTTCTGGGCAAACTGACATCCATTGCAGCGGTTGTCCCCCTTGGCTTGCTGTTGTTGCGGCCCCTACAGAGGTGGCTCAACAGCTTCCACCTCGACGCCAAGCGGCATGGACACAGGAGGATCGTCGTGTCACAACGGTGCCTCCTGGCTCTCGTCAAGTGGCGGGACAGGGCCTACATCTCAGGGGGTGTCCCCATGGGATCTATCCCATCCCGCAGGGAGACTGTCGCCACCGACGCCTGCCTGTCGGGCTGGGGGGCAGTGTGGCAGGGCAGTACGGCTCGGGGTCAGTGGTCTGCGGAGGATGGTGCGGACCACATCAATGTGTTGGAGCTGCGGGCAGTGCACTTGGCTCTTCAGCACTTCCTTCCGCACCTGGAGGGCAAGCATGTCCTTGTAAGGTCAGACAACACCTCGGCCGTGTATCATGTCAACCACCAGGGTGGGACCAAATCTGCGCGACTGCTGCAGGTGTCCACGGACCTGCTGACATGGGCAGCCCCCCGTTTGGCCAGTCTGCGAGCAATGTATTTACCGGGGGAACAGAACCAACCTGCCGATTTTCTCTCCCGCCAGAGGCCTCCGTCAGGGGAGTGGCGCCTCCACCCAGAGGTGGTGCACGCAATCTGGGGCCGCTACGGCAGGGCAGAAGTGGACCTCTTTGCCTCAGAGGCATCAACTCACTGCCGTCTCTGGTTTTCTCTAGCGGAGGAAACCAGCCCTCTGGGCCAGGATGCACTGGCTCACGCATGGCCGGAGACTCTCCTCTATGCCTTTCCACCCCTTCCTCTGATACGACCTGTTCTGCAGAGAGTTCTTCAGGGGGGTCACACCGTGTTGCTGGTGGCCCCTCTCTGGCCAGGGAGAACATGGTTCCCCCTACTGCACAGACTCTGCTGCGGGGCACCCTGGCATCTCCCCGACAGGAAGGATCTGCTCTCACAGTTGGGGGGCAGGATCTGGCATCCCAAGCCCCAACGCCTCAAGTTGTGGGTCTGGCCGCTGGGGGGCCTGAACCACTGCTGAGCAGTTGTGGGGACCTGGTTCGACACACAATCCTCAGTGCGAGAGCGTCGTCCACCAGGCTGCAGTATGATAATAGATGGAAACTGTTTTCCACCTGGTGTCAGAGTCGAGGCGACGACCCGGCTCACTGCCCCGTGCCAACAATCCTGGAGTTCCTCCAGTCTCTCCTGGATAAAGGCAGGTCCCCATCTACTTTGAAGGTTTATGTCGCAGCCATATCTTGCCACCATGCCAGGGTCGATGGCTTCACAGTAGGAAGCCACAGTCTGGTGTCCCTGTTCCTGAGGGGGGCGCGGAGGCTGAAGCCTCCTAAGTTTCACAGAGTTCCGTCATGGGACCTTAACATCGTCCTGGATGCTCTAGGCAGACCTCCCTTTGAGCCCCTGGAGCAGGCAGACCTGAAGTGGCTGTCATACAAGACGGCATTCCTTCTGGCGATTATATCCGCTAAGCGCGTCGGTGAGCTGCATGCCCTATCAGTCAGCGACTCATGTCTGAGATGGACCACGGACAGGTCTGGTGTCACCCTGTGGCCGAACATAGCATTCCTTCCCAAGGTGCTGTCTGACTCACACCGCAATCAGCCTATACGGCTGGCCCGATATGACCCTCCCCCGGGGGAGAGGGCAGACAGGCCGGAGCTCTTGTGTCCAGTGCGGGCCCTGGAGGCTTATATTGCGGCGACCGCACGTGTTCGGCGGTCAGACCAACTCTTCGTCTGCCTCAGTGGTCCCAATGCCGGTTCCGCTCTTTCCAAGCAGCGTCTGTCCCACTGGATCGTGGACACCATTGGTTATGCATACAAGCCAATAACCATCCGGTGCCGTCTGGCATACGATGCCATTCCACTAGGGGCGTCTCTGCGTCATGGGCTGCGATGAGGGGCGTACCCTTAGGAGACATTTGTGCCGCTGCCTCGTGGGCATCGTCAGGCACTTTCTCAAGGTTTTATAGAGTGAATGTCGCCACCCCCCACCCGTTGGGTGTGGTCCTTCTCCCGGAGTCTGAGTCTACCCTCTGAGGTTTGTGGCCAGGATTCCTCGTGACCTTGCTGGTATTAGTCATTCAGTGCTTTAAGCACCGCCTCTGGCGGTCAGGAGGGATGAAATAGAACGAAAGTTACGTATGTAACTACGGTTCTATGAATCCCGAATGACCGCCAGAGCTCTTGTCACTCAGAATCCTCGTCTTCCCACGAGAAGATTCTGCAGGGACTGACCCCCTGATGGCTCCCGGAAGTTATAGACTCTCCCGGGGCGTCAGGGGTCACACGTGACTATTTTGGTATTAATACTCGAACTACGCATGCGCGAAGGGGATATTCAGTGCTTTAAGCACCGCCTCTGGCGGTCATTCGGGATTCATAGAACCGTAGTTACATACGTAACTTTCGTTTTCTGTCGTAAAATCGGACATTTTAACATGGGGCTCAAATGTAATTGACTCCCTTCTGCGGCCTGCTCTAGCGGTTATTCGAGGAACTGCAGCTTTTTTGCACTTCCGCATTGGCTTCATTTTTCAGTGCCGGAGGTTGCCGCTTGGTTAGAAGGTGTAAATGCTATGTGGTACTGTGTACTTTTTTTGGTGTCACCTTGTTTGAGTGAGTTAAGCCAATGATAAACAAGTAAAAACACTGCAGACCACTGATTGGTCAGAGAGAATCATAGCTAAAATTATACCATTATGCAAATAAAACAGCTGTGTGAGATTAGAATGCCATTATTTTTCAGGTACATTGTACTTAATTATAAACTCTAAGCAAAAAAATGCTAGACAATGCCAGACTTTTTGTAGAGAGAGAAAATAAAGCATTTTGAAGTCAGTAGATACGTTTCAATCCTCCTGGAGAAATAAAGTAAAAGCATGGTTTCACAGATGAGATGAGATATATTGACCTCTTTTTCTAGCCTGCCAATTTTTACAAGAGGAAAATGAACAGAGGATAGTTTCTGAATAGGCAGTCTTTGATGGTAAAAAGGAGGGAAAATGAAGAAAAAGATGGCTTGTATATTTATGCTGCCTCACTTCTGCTGTTTCAAACAGAATCAGTTTGCGTGTGCACAAAATGAAATTAGCAAAAGAGAAACCATTTTGTCCTGATCTCATGTCTCCAAAACATGTGCAGTTCATTTATTAGATCCATCTGAATCTGCTGTTACATTAAAAGAAACCGAGTGTATTTACCATACAAATGATCATGTGAATGAATAATGTGTTCATGCTTAGTGTTATGGCTGAGTGTACATGTGGTTTGGTTGTGTGTAATAGAAAGATACTCTTGATGCTGCTTGTTATGAAGGCACTTTCATATGTCTGTGTGTGTGTTTCGACCTATGAGTGTGTGTATATGCCGTGTTTGAGCTGAGTGCTGCCGTGATGTATCTGAGCCAGCCACCTGTCTGAGCATCTGACAGGGGCGTAGTCTAATCTGACAGGTAATCTGCCCAGCAGACACAGTGACAAATGACTCGCAGTGACTCCCCCCCAGTCTCAGGTCAGAACCGAATAAGTCAAACAGCCAAATCAGCCCTCGGGTAGGAATACGCGAATAGACACTTGATGATGAAACTAGGAAGCATATGTCCACTGTGCAGCTCCTGAAGGCCTATTTACTGTACAGATACCCCTCCTGATAATAGCCTTATTAATGGAAGCAGGTAGATCCAATATGACTATGAACACTATGTTTGATTTATATTGCTGAGCTCTTTAAGAGAGAGAGGTAGAGTGGCGAAGGAAATAAATATTCTCTTGGGATATTTGATGTAATCTCTAATTGGATATTTATAGGCAATACAGTGATATAACAATGAACAGCTCTACAGGAGCCCGGTTCACTTGGGAGTTTATTCCAGTGTTCTCTTCCCATCCATCTTAATGAGGTCACTTCAGCTAGCTTTACAAGCTTTGCTTTTGCCTTCCATAGTTTATTGCAAAACAATGATCTGTCTTAGCTGTGTGACTGATGACCAAGACCTTAAGAGAACAAACAGCATATCCTCGCAGCGCATGACTGGGTACTTGTAACCAGCCTTGTTGGCTCTCCTTGGGGAGAAGGGAAGCTATCTCATGTAAAGCAAATTGAACAAGGAAGCTCGCGATTCTAAAATTACTCTGCGAAGTTAAATTGCCCAAGGGGCAAGCACAGCCACAAGTTCATTCTCCAAATTACAAAGTGGCCCACCAATGAAAACTAGGGGTGGTGAAAAAAAATCGATTATCAATTAATCGCGATTAATTGCATTGATTTTGTAAAAATGATATCCCGCGGTCAACGGAAGTTGAACGTCACGCGCGCGCCCAGTTCCTCAAGTGCGTCCACGGGGTTAGCTGGCCGGCAACATCGGGTTAGCCGGCTAGCTCAGCTTCACTTCTTTGTGCATATTTACATTAACCAGAGTTAGGTGATGTCATCATTTGCTTCATCTGCAAATGTGGACATTTGTTTTAAGTTCAAACAAATAATTCAGAACTTACAACTACACTACACAGAAAGTGCTTTGAGTTGTTACTCAATAAAAGAGAAGTTAAGTAATTCAGCAACTGACTGTTTTTTTAGTAGTGCAATAACTTTGTGGTGTATTTTGGGTAACTGTTGCCAAAATCATTAATCGGTAATCAAGAATCAAGAATCGTCGAAAATCGGTTGGTAATCGAATCGGGACCTCAATAATTGTAATCGAATTGAATTGAGAAATCAGACAGATTAACCACCCCTAACGAAAACCTCCTGCAATTTTTACTTAAAAATTGTTTGCGGTAACTTTGGAGTAAAACTGCTAAATGGTTTCCTGCAACACTTTATGGTTAAGCCAAGACTTGTATGAATGACTAAAATGTAGGTTGCGTGTAAGAGTATTTTCTATGATGTGGACCACTTTAGCCACTCCAATGAACGAGATGTGAAGGACATACAGGTGGACTGTGGAGCACTGATGCTGGTTACTAATGCAGCAACAGTTTTGACTGGAAAGCTGTCTTATTATAAATGGTGTCTGTGGGTAAATATTTTAAACAATGTGTTACTGCCCTAGTGCCCTGTGTCGGCCAGTCATCAGCCAAGAATGGTTAAAGACTGGGGGAGAGGTGCGGCCCGGTCTGTGTCGTGGCAGAGAGACAGCGAGTGGTAGTAAGACGGTGGACTACAGTGGTGTGATTGGTTGGCTTTGTTAGTGTGTGTATTTCATTGTGATTTACCTTGTGACCCTTCTTAGTGGAGAAGAGGCAGTGCTCTTTTTGTGTCTGTTCTTTCCCTCCAGATTGGTGGCGTTTTTTGTTGGTTTTGCCCGGTGTTCATGTCCATGGTTTGTTTCCCCCCAGTGTGGTGCCATCTTTTGTTTGTGTGTTAACAGGTTTTGGTCCCTCGTGTTTAGTTTTTGACCATCACCTTTCGTTAGAGTTATTGTTGGTTCATTTATTTTCCTTAATAATGAATCATTGTGACACGACTGGTGCAAACTCTGAACCCAGACACACGACACAGAGACTGACGTCTTCAAAATAAGTCTTTTCTCTGAAGAGGTAGCAAAAGGCAAAAAGGCAAGAACAAAGTACAAACAAAAGATTGCTCAGAAGAGGAAAAGGCAACAAGACAAAATGGCAAGACAAAGTAGCAAAAGAAAACAAAGACAAGACTCAACATAGGTGGCGTGAATGACTGACTGAGACAAAATAATCTGGCACAAGACAATGGGAGACACAGACTTCAATACACAAGGAAAGGGAACAGGTGGAAACAATCAGGGCGGGGCTGACAATCACAATGGCGGGAAACACAAGAGGAAGGGCAAGCTACCTGAAACGAGAGGGGAGGTTATTTTCAAAGTAAAACACAAACTCGCGAGACAACATGAGACACAAAACAAGACAGTAAAATAATCAAATTATTTTTCTAGACATGACACATTGTTTTATCACACAGCCAGTCTCTGTGTCGCTCTCCTTTGTCCCGGAAACATTTATTCTTTTGTTTTCCTCCCCTCATGCCCTGGTAACACCCTCGGGAGGTAACACAATATTGTATCCTTCTGCCACTTCTTACTGTGTTAAATGCAATGCTAAGAATACATTGCACAGTAAACAGTTTGCAGTCTGGTAACAAAGAGCATGACAAGCAAACAATGTGCTGCTGAATTAAGTAGTGGAGTGTGTGATTGCGTCAGTACAAAGCCAAATGTCTCATAAAATACTGTGAAATGGGCATGAACCTGTGTGCAGATTACATGTTGTGGACATGATTAAAGCTGTGAATGTTACATTCCTCCGCCACAAAAGTATAAATAATCATGGAAACACCATTTTCATGGTTCAGGTACAGAATTTGCAAGAGCCAGGTCACATTTTTGCATTTATCATATGCTTTACCATTTACAAATAAACAACTAAAATATAGCAACTAAAGGAACCTGGTTTAGGATCAAAGTGTCCTGGAATGTAACAATTTCTAATACAGTTTTACCCACATTCTCCAAAACTCAGTTAAGTCCACCTTTATCAAGTCCAAAACAAGTCCAAGTCCGGGCTTGTTGAGTCCAAGTCAAGTTAGAGTCCACAAAGGTCCAAGTAAAGTCCGAAACCACGAAGGTCCAAGTCCAAGTCCAGATGTGATCAAGAGTAAACCCTAAGACAGAAAAAAAATATTTTTGAGAGCGCTTGTAATTTTTGTGATGCTAGAGATAGTCATAATAGATCTAGATATATAATTTATATATAGTCTCTATAATTTATAATTAAAAGAATTTGCAGTGTCAAATCACTGTAGGATCAAATTAGAGCAATTTCATTATTCAGCACTCTCTTCAGACAGAGTCTAATCCTCACTCTGAATAGGGTGTTGAAAATGTAACAATATTCTTGTGTGCACAGATAAACAGCAAAAACATTTTCCAAAACAATGTTGCTTTATTCAGCTATTCTCCACAAAACACATATCTGCCATATAAGGACTTTATCTGGATCCGCACCAAACTACACATTCATAGATCCTAAATGTGTCAGGTTTAATTTATTTATTTATTTTCAGTCAAGATCCATGCAGTATTCACTGATGAATAAACAACGTTGAAAACATAAAAATCTTGCAAAGTTTGCAAGAAAGTGAAAATAAATTCACTCTGCATAGCCAAGTGACCACATATCTGCGTAGCCAGCTCATCAGAGCAGAGAGGAAGAGACAGTAATGACAGTATGGCTTGCTCGAAAAGAAAAGTTGATGCGGAAAACCATTATTTTAAAGATGAATGGACTTAGAAATTTCTGTTCATTCTTCCAGCAGGCAGTTCTAAACCAGTCTGGCTCATATGCGCCGAGAACGTGGCGTTAATTAGAAGTGGCAACGTGAAGCGCCAATACGAGGCAAAGCACAGCGCTCAGCTACTTTGAGGTTTCTGTTTTAATTAATCCAAAATAAAGGCCTTAAATTTATTTGCCTTGGGCTACTTTTATTTATGATAAAATGGCTTGCTGTCCACTCTGTTAAACATTTCCTGCATTGAGAATTGATAATAAATATTGTTGAAACCTAGGATTGCCACTCCATCACAGGAGACATTAAGGCTCATTAAAGACTAAATCTTTGTGCCGGGTGCCCCAAGAGGACCCGCTGCGCTCTCGGTTGCCTAGTTACAGAAACCAGCACTGCTACACGCGCATGTTAAAAATACTCCTGATATATAGTATAGTAATAGTAATAGATATATACAAACAAAGCGTATTATTATTATTATTGTCATTATTATTATATAGGCCTATATATAGTTATAAAAAGACATGACAATTTTATAACACTTCTTCGGAGTCGGGGTTACAATATGTCCAGCGGCACTGAAAACTCTCTCCGATGGTGCGGTCGTTGCGCAGATGCACATGTATTTGCGGGCGACTTCGGAGAAGAGAGGAAATCGGCTCTGGTTGTCTCGCCACCATGTGAGCGGGTCTGCAATGGAGTCGATGGGGTCTGCTTGGAAATAGCTCGGGTATGGGTGCAGAGGTGGTTTTTTGTGGCTTCAGCAGGCTTTAGCCGGTGGTGGTGCCGCTGTTCGCGCCGAAGACTGCTGTTGTACAGCAGCTGACATGCGGTGCTGGCAGTGGTCCACCATGCACCGCGGCGGGCCTCTTACTACTGCTGTGATTCATTTTTGCGGTTATCGCGACAGCCCCACGCATAACTGGTTGCCTGGTAGCCATGGTTACCAGGTGGCCAAATTCAATGCCGGCCTATTTTGAAAATCTGAACCAGTTTGTTTCAGGGGATGTTTTGAAGGAGGATGTTAATTTCCTGGAATAAAAACAAGGTTGGACTCTGTCAAGACGATTAAAATATTTTGCGAGTCCAATGGCAGAGTCCGAGACCACTGTGGGTTTCAGAGTCAAATACCAACAAGTCCGTGACAACAGAATGGGACGTGGGATGTTCTTTCCCTTTGATCTCTATTCTTCAAAGCAAAACATTTAAACAATAACAACATTTTACAAAGCAACAGCACAAAACAGACTTAAAATCCTGATTAAATGATTTTTATTGTTTAGATGTTTCAATGGCTTTGAAGAATAAAGATCAAAGCCATCAAAGGGAAAGAACTTCCAACATTTTCTATTAGTATGACCAGCGAGTGTTGATCAGTATCAAACCATACTTGACACAGTTGCATTCACAACAAGTGTAAACTTTTTGACACTTTTCAATATTTTAAAACTTTCAGAAATGGCCGAAGTAACATATATGTATGCTGATTCAGACCTATATGTCTTGGACAAAAAGCTTGGGAGAGGGACTTTTGGAGTAGTTTTCCAGTGCACAAGAAGCGACACTGAGAAAGTGGCTGTGAAGTTTGTGTCAAAACATCGCAGGAGGCAATATAACAACGAGGTGTCCATTCTCAAAAAACTCAGGGAGCTTGACCCAGACAAAAATAACTTGGTCAGACTTGTTGAGTATTTTGAGTTTAAGGAATATCTTTGTCTGGTATTCGAAATGCTCGACATAGATCTTTTCAGGTTACTGTCTTCAAGTCGGCAGCCACTGCATTTGTCTGAGATTCGCGTAATCACACAACAGATGCTGGTGGCTCTAAATGCCCTCAAGAGCATAGGTCTGTTGCATACAGACATCAAGCCAGACAATGTAATGCTTGTTAATCACAAGTTAACGCCCTTTAAGGTAAAACTAATTGATTTTGGTTCAGCCTTTCCAGTTTTAAAAAACAGGACAGGCAAAACCATTCAACCTTGTGGTTACAGGGCCCCAGAGGTCTTTTTGGGTCTCCCATTCAATGAGGCTGTCGATATGTGGTCACTTGGCTGTGTTTTGGCATGCATGTACCTTTGCCAAAACCTGTTTCCAATACATAATGCTCATGAGAGCATGAGAGCCATGGTGAAGATGCTGGGTCAGCCTGACGATGACCTGCTGGACCTTGGGCTTCATACCAGGGAATATTTCTACAAGGACCAAGACTCTTCAGATGCTTCATGGAGGCTGACTGCACAGAGAGATTTCACAAAAATGTGGCACTTTGACAATTGTACCAGTCTTGATGACATCACAAAGACCCACTCACGAGTGAAGGATGCCACTGAGGAAAAGGACACACAGGCCTTTATGAGCCTCCTCAAATGCATGCTGCAAGTGGATCCTAAAAAGAGAATCACTCCCAGCGAAGCCTTAGGGCACAGTTTTGTCTTGGAAGAATCCGCTGCAGCTGCTGGCTCAGATTACACAACTGCAGCCGCAGCTGACAAAACCACTGCTGCCATCAATGGAGCATCCATCACTGGCTTGGATGAGCCACTTTCAGCTGCTGAAGAATCCACTGCAGCTGATGACTCAGATTACACAACTGCAGCCGCAGCTGACAAAACCACTGCTGGCAGTAGTGATGGACCACCAGCCAAAGCTGGCTTAGACGATGTAGACACAGGCAACGTCAAAGTCAAAAGACGTAAAAAGTGCTGCAAGAGGATCCGTCGATTCTTCTCTGGGATGGTCAGACGGTTGAAATGATCTGGCTTGGATGACTCAAGAGTCAACATTCTCTCTGTGGGTGTGTTTTGGTTTACTCCGGGTGCTCCGGTTTCCTCCATAAGATCAGTTAACTGACATCTTAAAAAAACAGAGAAATCAACCCCATAGCTTTGACTGTGAGTGTGAATTGGTGTCTGTGTCAACCTTGTGAGTAGTATACAGGGACCAGCTTTGCGCGTTCACGAGAAATGCGCGTGCACGTGAAGGGGAAGGGGTGCGCGTGCCCAGTGGTCTGGATTCCTGGCTTTCATCCAGGCGGCCCGGGTTCGATTCCCGGTATGGGAATATATTTTTTCCACATCACCTACATCGGGATGAATGAAAGTCTATCTAAATCGTATATCGTTGTTTGCAAGGAAAGACGTACAGAAAAAAATACTTTATTCCTGACGTGAATGTAATGTAATGTTTTCTTGGGAGCAGTGATTGTTGTTTGAACAGCGCGAATAAATCGTTTATCTCTGTTTCAAGTGCGCAAAGAAGGAAAGACGTACATGAAAAAATACGTTATTCCTGACGTGAATGTAATGTAATGTTTTGTGGGAGCAGCGTTGTTTGAACAGTGCGAATAATCCGTCTATATCTGTTTGCAACAGCGCAAAGAAGGAAAGACGTGCAGAAAAAATACGTTATTCCTTTATTGGAGAGGTGAATGTTTGTGGTCTGTTGGGGAGCAGTGCTTGTTGTACAGCGCGAATAATCCCTATATCTGTTTGCAACAGCGCAAAGAAGGAAAGACGTGCAGAAAAAATACTTTATTCCTTTATTGGAGACGTGAATGTTTGTGGTCTGTCGGGAGCAGTGATGGTTGAACAGCGCGAATAACCCATCTATCAGCGCAAGGGCGGAAAGATGTACATGAAAAAAATACGTTATTCCTGACGTGAATGTAATGTAATGTTTTTGTCGGGAACAGTACTGTTGTACAGCCAGACATCAGCAGGAAGAAATGACTTGTGATATCGCTCCTTCACACACACACACACACACACACACACAGTCTTTACTTGCTTGTGTGACTTTTAGGGAATTTACATACACTTACATTCATTACTACATCTACTGTATGCGCTCTCCAGAGATGTTCTAAACGGCGCCCCGCAGGGGGTGGGGGTCATTCTCTAACACGGATGACAGTTTGGCCGTAATACTCCTCTCTCCCATCACCTTCACCCATTCAACAATTGTGTTTCAGATCTAAGCGGGCGGAAAGGTAGCTGCTCAGACCATAAGTGCCAATTTAACATGCGGGCTCTACAGTCCTGCAGGGATGGGGGTCATTCTCTAACACGGGTGACAGTTTGGCCGTCATACTCCTCTCTCCCAGCACCCCCATTCAACAAATGGGTTATTTCTTCAGATCTAAGCGGTGGGAAAGCTAGCTGCT